>JAYJMB010036358.1:0-34080 GCA_036873735.1 Pouteria campechiana
TATATCTATATATATCAAAGTAACCCACCCTGGAGGTGGAAAAATCATGGTATAATCATGTGGATTTATGGTGTAAACTGGAGTAATGACCCCAGGAGGGTGGGGCGTTACATATATATGTTTACTGCATGCTTAGATATAACAGTTAGTAGCTTAAACATTCACTTATGTGCTTTTGTTTATTATCAAAACTTGATTGGTTAAACATATTCATCATTAAAATCAATTCAAGTAAAGAGGGTTTGGTTCAATAGTTGCACCCCAAGCGGTACCACCGACGACTGCCATATCAGCCATGATAATCTAGTTAGAACACATAAGTGGCTAGCATACTGTTATGCCCTTCTGAACTTCTAAAGTCTCCTTTGAAGTTTGAAATCCATCTTCTAAAGCTTCCTTTCTGTTAAACCAAATGGTGTATACGGCAAATAGTCAAGTTTTAATGATAGGCAATAACATATAAGTGAATATTTATCATACTAACAGTTGTGCTCCTGAGCATTATAGAAATAGATATAAATATATAGGGAAACAACTCAAATGGAGTGGATAGCATAAACAAAGAATACATCAACAAGAAAGATCCATTACACTGAAAGAAGATAATAATTTTAAGAAAGAATTACATTGAAACTTTGAAAAGAAGCCATTAAGTATATCTGTAGCCATGATGTTCATGCTCAATGAGTGATCGAACAAATCTCTTACTATAGATAAAGTTAATATCAGATAACATCTACCTCAGACAGATTCAGACAAATCATTTCACAGACAAGTCAGATAAACTGCTTATACTCAACATCTGTTTGAAACATAAAGACGAATGCAGTTTTGCAGAAGCAAAAATAAAACATAGTTGAATTCAGAAAAATGAAGAGCTAAAAATAGAGTCAAATTATTTAAGCATTTATCTCTTATATAAAGTCTATCTAAAACTAAAGAAGATCAAGAAACTTGTCTGCAATCCTCTATAGAAGATACAAAATATGAAGTAGAAGCAGCACAGCAGCCAAAGATGAACAACTTTGTCTGCTGACTTCATTTGCAAGTTCATCCACCATTTCTAACAGACAAACCAATAGACAAACTGCTAATTCATCTATGCCACAATGATTTGTTTGTTACTTCTATTAGACAAAATATCAGATGAACTATTGGAAAGAGGATTTGTTTGTGCCTTATAACTTTATCTATCACATACAATAGACAAACCAATAGACAATTATTTGAAAGACTTTGTCTGCGGCTTGATATTTCATCTGCAGATCTCTATAGACAAATCAACAGATGAAGTCATTTCATTTGTTGTGAAGAAGCCTTGTCCATGCAAATAAGAGTAGTCTGTTACTTACAATAGATAAACTGATAGATAAAGCTACGTCATCTGATGAAAGATACTTTGTCTGGTGAAACATACTTTGTTTGGTGAAAGAAACTTCATCAAGTGAAAGAAAACTTGGTTTAATGAACTGTAAAGAAAATAAATTTATCTACGCCTCTTTAATTTGTGTGTCACTTACAACAGACAAACTAGAAGATGAAGTAAAATATTGTAATGATCTCAAACAAATTTACAAAGACAAAGTTGATTATTATATGGATCTACTAAGAGCCAATTTGTTTGTTACTTGCAAGCGACAAATTAGGACTTGATAAGACAAAGTCCTCAGACAAACTATGGCTGAATCTCTTTGGCATATCATCGCAAATATAAGCTACTTGTACTAGACATTGCTGACTGTACTTTCTGATCAAGCTTTCATTCAAAGTAGATTCTATTAAAAAAACTTGACAAATTGAGCTTATTTAAAGATGAAAAGAAATTCAAAGGAAAATAGCCTTCACTTTGATAAAGATTACAACCCTCAGAGGTTGCATCCCTTTAGGCTTAATGAGCATCTTTCTAAAATAATGAAAGAGTTAGTCATGCAGAAAAATCTTTACCTAGTGTTTGCCAAAGTCGAAAGGCATCATCTTCAAGGAAGGCACTGCAGCTTTCCAACTATAATGAGTTTATCAAGAAGATAGCCTTTTAACGAGAGAAAATTTAGAACAATCTTCAACATTTAAAGAAAAGCAACTACCTCTAATGGATAGAAATTTTCAACGAAGGAGGTTAAGGAAGTTAAGAGAAATATGAGAATAGAGCTTAAACGCGTAATCTCTCTCAATTAGACAAAGCTTCCTCCAAGATAATCAATCCCCATTGCATTGATAGATGAAGAGCCATAAAGATGTCTTAATCATATATCTGGAATATTGATATCTAATTGCTTCAATGAGCTATCATTTTATATGTGCTTCAATTATGTACAAATCAGCCTAATATAAGAGGTAAGTAATGTGCAAAATGAGTGCTGCAAAGAAGCTATATGAGTTTATGGTGAGCTTGGTAAAACTACATTGTATAAGTTATTGGTGAACTTGGGAAAACCAACAAGTTTGCTATGATCTTTGAAACTAGTGAGTTTCTTGGTGAGCTCATGAAAACTAGAAGAGTGCTAAGAGCACTATGTTTATGCCCCCTAGAGCTGGAATCCAGAAGAGTGATGGGAACACTGTTACGCGCCCTAGAGCTGGAATCTAGAAGAAATGATGGGAATACTTTTGTATTTCCATTATATGGGATATAGTGGAACTTGAGGCACAATGAGTGTGTGCTCTTGGAAAAGTGGATGTTGGGACAAGTTTACCAAACTATTATAAAAATTATTGTGTGTATTGTCTGCTTGATTAGCTTACTTTGCATGTAATTGTCTCATCATTGTATTCCACATATCATTACACACACAATTACCTGCCTAAAATAAGAATGGCGAAGAGAAGCTAAATCTTGACGCGAAGCAGTCACTATAACTGAATAAACAAATATGAAAATCATATATGTGTTGCATCACTACTTCTGCTTAGTTCATTAATTTTAATTTGGCTATAATTTTTATATGCACAATTCACCCCTCCCCTCTTGACCTATCTACTACATGGGATCAATAAGTGGTATTAGAGCAGACTTCTCAAGTTAATTTTAACTACCATCAAAATTTAAGTTATGAAGAGACTCCCATGGCCAAATCTTTCCATAACATTCTAGCTCAGAGACAAGTTATTTGCGAAATTTTATGCATCAATGGTATATGTTATAGATTCTAAATATTTGAAATTCTTGTCTCTCAGTAAGTGTGATAGAATATCCATATGTAGCTTTGTTGAAAATAAATGAGAAAATATGTGACAAAGCTAACAAGGTCCAAGAGACCCAAGCAAATTGACTCTATGCAGGAGTTGCAGGAACAAGAGAAATCAGAAGAATCATCTCTGAAAAATCCAAAGGAGCTGAAGACAATCAAGTAAGCATTTTTCATTATTTTAGCAATTCAAGAAAATGAGGTAACCTTCAAATTGCCTAAAACTTTTAAGAGATTTATATTTGCTTTAAAGCTTTAATTATTTGAAAATTAATAGAATTTCATTTTGAATGTCATGCACATTGAGTTGTCTACAAAAAGGTATATTATTCTAAATAATTTGTGCATGCTCCAAACTATATATACTTCATTGATTCACTAATGCATATGATACAAAGCTAAGAAATTAGTCACTCAAATCTTTATAAATTTAAATCCTTTAATCATAAGTGAACCAATATCATGCTCTCAGATAATCATCCATCTCTTGGATCAAAAATAAAATTGAAAATCATATCATCTCATTTCTCCCCTCAGACGAAGTCACTACTTTGTTTGTAGGTTTGTCTAAAGCCACCTAATTCGTTTCAAGCCCTCAAGTTTCGACCATAGAAACCCCTCTTTTAACCTCATCTCATACTCAACTCTCCCATTTTACTGTTAATGACAAAGTCCCTCCTCAGAAAAAGGTGATTTAAATCCCCACTATTTCCCTCTTCAATCCTCATCCTCTTGGCGCCATTTTCTTTCGCTTATCTCTCTACTAAAAACCCCTAAGCTTTTCCACATCAAAACCCTAAAGCTTCAACTCATGGAGATGAAAAATTCAAGAACTATAGAGACAACTCCAGCATCCACATTAGGCAGAAAAAGGATCAGATAAGAGTCAGAAGAATTGCATCCATCTCGGAAGATCAAAGTGCGGGAAAATAGATTTCTAGAGGTGATTTTCTAAAATGATGAACAAAGTTACCAAGAATACATGAATAAGTATGTTAATAGAAAGGTGCTAAAGGGTAGAGCCATTGAATTCAAAATCTTTAAAAAGATGAAGCCAGAAATCTGTGATTGGATAAGCTTTTAAGGATGGAAAGATCATATGAGTCGCAGAGATGAAAGCTATCCCAAAATAGTAAAAACATTCCTCTACAACAATAACCCTAAGCTTAAGAAATTATGGATTGAAGATAGGGAAATAGATCTGCCTTCTAAAAGTATTAGAGAGTGTTTGAATCTCCCTCTAGTTGAAAAACAAACATTTGAGTGGCCAGCACCTAGAAGATAGTTGTTCTCACAACTGAGAGGGATGTCCATTGGTGATAATGTAAAGAATCTAAATCCCAAGCATCTGGATGTGAATCTAAGGCTTGCTCACCTTATCTTGAACAACAACATTTATCCTAAGAATGGAAGCAAGGATAATGTTTTTGAGAAAGATGTAAAGATTCTTTGGGCATTGAAATACAAGAAGAAGTTGGATCTGGCCAAACTAATGTTTGAAAAGCTCTATTAAGTCAAATCATCAGCAAGGCATCCTCTGCCTTATGGAATGGCAATGGCTCAAATATTAAGAAAGGCAAAGGTGGATTTATCATATGAAGTTCTAAAGATTTTCAAAGTTTTATATATAGTTGATGAAGTAACACTGAAAAGAATGGAAATACCCATACCATCAAGTGGTACATTTACTGCGCAAGCTAGAGGGATAAGACAACCAAAAAGGGTTAGAAAAGAAGAGGAAGAGAAAGAAGAAGCAAGAAATGAGGAACATGAGCAAATAGACATAGCACAACCAAAAAGGGTGAGGAAAGAAGAGGAAGAAGAAATGTTTGAATTAGTTAGGGAAGAAAGGGAGGAAACCCCTTCAACAATAGTAACAAAAGAAACAAAAGCAATAGAAAGAGAAGCAACAGTTGTAGCCGAACCTTCTCCACACCATAGTGCAATTCCATCTCCTCCCAGATCTACTCTTTCACCTCCAATAATCCAGCACATTCCACAAAGTCCTGAGTCCCCACATCACAATCCAACTCCCTTTCCTTTCAAATCTACTCATTCACCACCACCAACACAACACATTCCAGAAAATCTTGAGAGCGGGCTCCAAAATATTGAAATGTTTACTACATCTATGACCATCAGAATGGACTTATTGGATAAAAAGATGGACACCCTATTCTCTCTGATAGAATCCATCAAAAGTCAAAAGAAACCAATTCCTGTCTCACCAGTTAGAAATGTTCACTCCTCACCGACTTCTCCATCTCATCATTTAGTTCACTTCTCTCCTACCTTGTCTCATCATTCACCTTACTTTCCTCCTATTCCATCCTTGCTACTTCACATACCTCACAAATCTCCACCTTCCACTCACCCCATTACCATAGATCCTCCACTAGAATCTCCTAAGTCTAACTCTATGTCTACTATATCTGAGTCAACAATTCCAATAAGTAAAATCTTTAAATCTTTAAAATCCATCTCAAAGAAACATTCATACTAAGAAAATCCCTCTTCACCTCCACAAACCGTCAATTAGTCCACTTCATTCAAACTTCAAAATCCTCCATTCCATCTCCATTCCCCTCTCAATCACCTCTCTCTCCTTCAAAAATCACTCAACCCACTCCACTAGAAGTCATACCTGCCTCATGTAAAACATATTAATTTCAGCATCCGGAACTCCTAAAACACACTTCTTCAATTCCTCAAAATCAAAAATAAAAAATGACCCTAGAAGAATTTGAACAGAGACAATTAACAAACCAAGTGGTTGCCTTCACTTTTCAATTACAAAATAAATTCTTCACTCTATCTGATCTTCTTTTGCAAAATTTAAAGATCAATATTATCTTGATAGCACTATAATAATGAAAGGTCCCACCAAAACTTTCAAACCCAAACCTCTTCCAGATGAAGATAAAATCATCGATAAGATATCAAATGAATTCTCCTAACTATCACCAAATACTACTCCCATTGAACCATCTCCTTCTACAACACATCAATCTTTTTCTTGTGCTCAACCTTCTACAAGGATCGAAGTTTCAATCTCCAGGCCCTCAACAAGCAATACTCATGGAGCTAAATCTAAATCTCTTCACCTTAGCTCAATCTCCATGACTTATGCTACTCTTAGATATCAAACAGATGCTAATACTGCATTAATTCATCATGACAAGCCTTCTCCATATCTAGAGCTATTAGATGATGATTATCGGGCATGCATTAAACTAATTTTCACTCCTGAAATAGCTCCAGATCCCTTCTTGCTGACTCATCCCTTTATGCGAGATAGACAACTCCCAAAAAGGAGGCACAGGCTCAAGGACTACCTCTTCCACATTCAATACTAATGGATCCTGACTATATTAGGCAAATCAAACTTGTCCATCATATCCCAAAAGCTCTTAATGTGAAACTCCCATAAGATCAATGAAGTGATTTCAAAGCTTTGCTTTACTTTGAGGACATTGATGTATTTTGTCATATAATGTATATTTATCACATCAATGAAATTATTTTTGGTTATATTCTTTTTAGCTATCATCACTTACAATGTCAAACTTCTCTTCCTCTTTTAGGTTTATCTTTTTGATTTTAACAAAAGGGGGAGAAATATAGTAAAACTTGAGTGATAATAGAACAATACAGATTAAAATATAGTATCTACTCAAGGGGAGCCACATGAGCTAAGAGAGCCACATGAGCTAAAATTAAAATAGAGTAAAATATAGTATCTATTCATGGGAAGCTAAAGAGCTAGATAAGCCAAAGCTAGATGATATAAACTAAAAATTGTGCATTAAGTCAAGAGGAGCCATAATATATTTATCCTTGCATAAATTTCATGTGTATTCACTCTTATGAATATTTTTACTCTCCTAAAAGGTATTTCACTGAAATATTTTATCATCATCAAAAAAGGAGAGAATGTTGAACTAAATGGTGTATATGGCAAACAGTCAAGTTTTGATGATGGGCAATAACATATGAGTGAACACTTATGGTACTGATAGTTATGTTCCCAAGCATAGCAGAAATAGATATAAATATATAGGGAAATAACTCAAATGGAATGGACAGCGTACGCAAAGAATACATCAGCAAGCAAGATCCACAATACTGAAAGAAGACAATAATGTTAAAAAAGAATGACACTAAAAATTTGAAAAGAAGCCATAAAGTATATCTTTAGCCATGATGTTCAAGCCTCAATGAGTGATCAAACAAATCTCCTACTATAAATAAATTCAGTATCAAATAGCATCTACTTTAAATAGATTCAGATAAATCATTCCATGGATAAGTCAAATAAACTGCTTATACTAAATATTTGTCTGTAACACAAAGACGAATTCAGTTTGTAGAAGCAGAAATGAACCAGAGCTAAATTCAAACAAATGAAGAGCTAAAAATAGAGTAGAATTATTTAAGCATTTGTCTCTCATATAAATTCTATCTAAAACTGAAGAAAATCAAGGAACTTATGTGCAATCCTCTACAAAAGATACATAAGACAAAGTAGAAGTGGCACAATAGCAAAAAATGAACAACTTTATTTGTCGACTTCATCTGCAAGTTCATCTGCCTTTTCAAATAGACAAACCAATAGACGAACTACTGATTTTTCTAGATAAACCATTAGCCAAACTGCTAAAAAGAGCATTCATGTACACCTCTTAACTTCGTCTAATACTTATGATAGACAAACCAATAGATGAATTATTTAAAAGACTTTGTTCGTGGCTTGATACTATGTCTACAGATCTCTATGCACAAATTAACAGACAAAATCATTTTGTCAACTATGAGGAAACCTTGTCTGTGCTAACAAGAGTTATCTATTACTTACAACAAACTGACTGACAAACAAAGCTACTTCTTCTGCTGAAAGAAAACTTGGTTTTATGAATAGTAAAGAGAAGAACTTCATCTGCATCTCTGTAATTAATTTGTCACTTACAACAGATAAACTAGAAGATGAAGTAAAATACTACAATGATCTTAGAAAAATTTACAAAGATGAAGTTGATTATTTTATGGATCTACTTAGAGACAATTTATCTGTTACTTACAAGAGACAAATTAGGATTTGATTAGACAAAGCCCTTAGACAAACTATGGCTGAATCTCTATGGCATATCATGATGAGTAGAAGATACTTGTATTAAAAATTATTGACTACACTTCCAATCAAGTTTTCATTCAAAGTAGATTCTATTAAACAAACTGAATAAATCAAGCTTAGCTAAAGATGAAAAGAAATTCAAAGGAAAGCAACCTTCACTCTAATGAAGATTGTAACTCTCAAGCTGCATCCCTTTAGGCTTAATGAGCATCTTTCCAAAATAATGAAAGAGTTAGTTAGGCAGAAAGGTCTTTATCTAATGTTTGCCAAAACTAGAAAGGCATCATTTTCAAGGACGATGCTGCAGGCTTTCCAGTTACAACAAATTTATCAAGAAGATAACTTTTCAATAGGAGAAAATTTAGAATGGTCTTCAACATTTAAAGAAAGCCAACTACCTCTAATGGATAAAAATTTTTGAAGTAATATAAATGTAGAGCAGTGTCAATGAAGGAGGTTGAGGAAGTTAAGAGACAAATGAGAATAGAGCTTAAATGAGTAATCTTACTCAATTAGACAAAGCTTCCTCCTAGATAATCAATCTCTATTGCACTAATAGATGAAGATCCATAAAGATCTATCTTAATCGTATTTCTAGAGTATTGATATCTAATGTCCTTTAACAAGATATCATTTTATATATGCTTAAACTATGTATAAATTAGCCTAATGTAAGGGGGAAAGTAATGTGCAAAATGAGTGCTATAAATCCGTTATATGAGTTTGTGGTGAGCTCGAAAAAATCATACTATATGAGTTGTTGGTGAACTCGAGAAAACTAATAAGTTTGCTAGTGATCTTCAAAACCAATGAGTTTTCTGGTGAGCTCGTGAAAACCAAAATAGTGTTGGGAGTACTATGTTTATGCCCCCTAGAGATGGAATACAAAAGAATGTAAGGAACACTGTTTATGCCCCATAGAGTTGGAATCTAGAAGAAGTGTTGGGAGCACTTTTATATTTCCATTATATAGGATATAGTGGAACCCAAGGCACAATGAGTATGTGCTCTTGGAAGAGTGGATGTAAGGATGGGGTTACCGAACTACTATAAAAATTATTGTATGTATTGTCTACTTGATTGCTTTACTTTGCATGTAATTTTCTCATCATTACATTCCACATATTATTACACACACAATTACCTACTTGAAATAAGAATGGATAAGAGAAGCTGAATTTGGAAGTGAAGCAGTCACTATGACTGAATGAACATATATGAAAATCATATATGTGCTGCATCACTACTTCTGCTTAGTTCATTAATTTTTATTTAGCCATAATTTTTATATGCTCAATTCACCCTTCCCCTCTTGAGCTATCTACTACATGAGACCAACACTTTTTTCCTTTGAAGCCTTCTAGCTTCCTTTGAAGTTTCATCTGAATTATGAAATCTTAGCAAAAATTTTATCAGTTTAATTGAAGTCATAAACAAGTTTTATTAATCATCAAAACCAAACCCTTGGGGTCAATAGAAAGTAAATAATTGAATAGGGTACATCACCCTTTAATATGTACAATATCAATTCAAAATCACCAAATGCATCATGTCCCACAAATTAAAATGTTACATCATGACCATATATATCTCATACATCTACAAAACTTATACATATGTAAAAATAAAATAACACAACTAACCAGACTGCGTCAATTCTCCTTGCTTGGAGCTCTAACCTAATGTTGGGCTCCCTCAAGTAAATCTGCTTAGATTTTAAAATAGGGTGAGCTGGGCAAGCTTAGTAAGTATGCAAGTATAAGCAACAGACAATTTTCTTTGGTCATATTGAAGCATCACTCATTTGCCCCATACAAGCAATAATTATGCAACATGAACAAGCACTCTTAAATCACATCATGAATGAGAATCCATTAATGAAGCTTACTTTGGCCTGGCCCCCATGCCCTATGAGGTTATTGCCCACTTTTACCCTAGAGTGACAACTTGTGACTCAAGGCCCCTGATGTTAAGCATGAGAAGATCACTATCTCCATTGAGTTGGGCTCCAACATCTAGTGAGGTGGATCACTAGCTAATGCATACTGTCTTGTCCCATAGGCACACTAAGCTCCCTCTCAAGGCCCACTAACCTCTTCCTTTTAGCTAACTGTGGCTCGCTTGAAAGATCATCACCAAACCAAACATAGGGAACTTCATGTGAATCATATCATTGACATGTGCATCTTATATCTATGTCACATGCTTGCTCGATCAACCCCTTAATACTCAGGTCATGTGCATCTCATAATATCTAGCCATTTAGGCTTCATCTATTGGCCACACAGGCTAGGCAAACTATCCCATCATCATCACCATGTGCATATCTCAATCACCCATGCTATCTTACATAATACATACCAAATGCCATACCATGTATCATCTATCAAATGTGACCCAAGGCCCATCTCATGCATCATGTGACATCACTAATATACACAACTATGATTTTAATAATTTAAAATATCATGGATGATCTAAACTCACCCAACAAGGTTCGTAAGTATGATATATTGGTCCCATTCCAATGTTGGCTTAAGAGGGTGGGGGATTGGGTTGGGGGTTGGGGGGGGGGGGGGTTGAATCGAGCCTTTAAAAATTTTGGTATTTTTATAGTGGTTTAGTCTAACAAGGAACCTAATCTACTCTTTGAGTCAGCCTCACTTGTTGCACTCAGGTTTAGCTAATCACTTGTTGGTTTTACTAGCTTCATCAACAAACTTTACACATGTTGGTTTCCAAGCTCACTAGTATATAATAAGTTCGTCGGTAAATTTTATTTCCATGCTAAAACTATAGAATTGAGAAGTAAAATTGTCCTTATTTCTCAAATAGATAGGGAAGCATTCCATGAGACATAGGAGAGATTTAAGGCATTAATGATTCAATGCTCTCACAATCGATATCCTCTTGAATCACTCAATCAATTTTTCTTTGATGGACTGACACAACCATGCAAAGCTATGGTTGATAATGCTCTAGGTGAAGCAATAAGAGAGAAGAATCTAGAGGAGACATACAATTTGTATGAGATGCTAGCCATGGTTGATAATGCTATAGGGGGAGTAATGGGAGAGAAGACTCTAGAGGAGACATACAATTTGTATGAGATGCTTAGGGAAAACTCACAATAGAAGAGTGTTAGAAGTAAACCCAGAAGAATGTATGAGGTAAACTCTAACAATGATCTTTCCATGCAAATGATAGAGATGGCAAAGCAGGTTAAGTTGTTGTGTTCTATGATGAAAAACTAGAAACAGAATACTCCTGCAGAGGTGTGTTCAATATGTAGTATTATTGGTCACTCACATAATGCTTATCCTTCTAGTGAAAATTTTGTTGGCATGACTAAGCAAGCTAGTGCAATGAACTTCTACAATCAGTGACTATGCAATGATCCATATTTAAATACCTAGAATCCTAGTTGGAGGAATCATCTCAACTCCTCATGGAAT
Source organism: Pouteria campechiana (assembly GCA_036873735.1). NCBI lineage: Eukaryota > Viridiplantae > Streptophyta > Magnoliopsida > Ericales > Sapotaceae > Pouteria > Pouteria campechiana. The sequence goes on from JAYJMB010036358.1 coordinate 11,772, forward strand.
AACAATCATGACCAGACCTAAGCAAAAGCATCTTTTTAGCCTAAGAATCCCACTTTAGAAGAAACTATGCAGAGCTTTATTTAGGCAACTCAAACTCAGTTCCAGAATAGTGAATTAAGAATTCAAAATTTGGAGGCATCAATGAAGAAGATAGAGATGTAGTTGGGTCATATTGTAGAGGCAGTGCAGAGTCATATACCTGGGAAGTTGCCTAGCCAATCAGAGCAAGCAAAAGCGACCACCACATAGAGAAGTGGAAAGATAATAGAGAAGTGGAAAGATAATTGATAATAGAGTTAGAAAAGAAATTGATGAATCTAATACTTCTACAAGAATAGACAAAAGGAAGAAGAAGGTGGAGGAGGGAGTGCATTCAAGGAAAGCTGTGTTTCCAACAGTTGACCTTCTAGTTAACTACATGCCGTCATCATTTTATGATCTACCAGTACCGTTTCCAAGAAGATTAAGGGAAAGTAAATTTCACAAATCATTTTTTGATAATAATGTTAAGATCCACCAATACCTTTCCAAAGTTAATGTTAACTTACCTTTGCTTAACATATTTTAAGCACATGCCTGCTTATGCTAAGTTTTTGAAGGAACTAACCTCAAGAAAGTGTAAGTATGAGCCTAATGAAATGGTGATAGTTTCAGAAGCAGCTAGTGTAGTTTTATAGATAAATCTGCCTCCAAAATTGAAGGATCTAGGTAGTTTCAATATCATAATTTCTATTGGAGGCACAAAAAAGTTAAAAGTAATGTTGGACTTAGGTGCAAGTATTAATTTGGTGCCTTATTCTTTTTACTTATAGCTTGGTTTGGGAGATTTGAAACCTACTACAATGTCTTTACACATTATAGATAGATTAGTGAAATATCCTAGAGGCATTGTAGAGGATATTATAGTACAAATTGACAAATTAATTATTCCTGCAGATTTTGTTCTTCTAGATATGGAGAGGTAAGTGATTCTAGAGAGAGAGATGCCCATTCTTATGGGGTGTCCATTCATGGCTACTGCAAAAAAAATCATAGATGTACAGAATGGAAAACTATAAATGACTATTCTAGATGAGATTGTGGAGTTTTCTATTTATATTTCTCTTTCATTACCTTTAGATCCTATAGATCCTAGTAGTTATTTTCAAAATTAATGAGTTGGATTCACTTGTATCATTTACTTTTGTTTAGCAAGAAACAAAAGACAAATTGACACTAGTACTCACAACTAAAGAATTAATTAAGGAGGATAAAGAAATCAAAGAGTTGAAAGAAGGTTTGGATAGTGTAGAGGAAGTTAGAGAAGATAAAGTCACTAAGGAGGTGTTGACACATTTGAATTCAAATTTTGCCCCGTCAATTGTCACACAACCGAAACTAGAATTTAAGCAATGGCCACAAAACTTAAAGTATGTATTTCTTGCTTTGTTAAATTGAAATTTCATGTGTTTTGTTCCCCATTTCCCAAATTCATGAACTTAACCTTCCAATCACAAAACAATAATTTACTACTTGCAACAAATACAAAAATAATAATGTGATTTCGTAACTTGAAAATCCAGATGGATCTACATGAACTAATTCAACTATTGCAACTAGGATACTTCAACCATGAAAATTCATCACTACTTTTAAGAATTTGAAATAATTGAAAGATCAACAGCTTAGGTTGCCTCTCAAGAAGGGCTTTGTTTATAGTCTTAACCTGACTATGGTGTTCCATCTTTGAATTGAAATTTAGCTTTTTAGTGTTCTGATTCTTTAAAAATTGGTAGTGGCTTGCAAAATTTATGTGCTCCCAAAACATCATTGAATGATGTAGAATCTTCTAATTCATCTCTTTCAACTATGTTTATGGGATCTACTTAAAACTCCTCCATTCCATCCACTCCACTTATCTTGAAGCCATTCTTGTTCTCTTTGGACATCTCCATTTCTTTGAAAATGTCAAACTTCATAGTATGATCTTGGATGTGCATTTGCTTTTCTTTTTTCTTACTTGCAAAAGAAGAAGAAATAATCATTGGAATGAATTAATCATTGCCTATAGATGCATACCTTAAAGAATGAGGCAATTGCTTCAGTTCAGAATTTTCTTTACTCTCCTCCTTTATTGAACCTTCATTAAGATTTTTAATCATCTCACTAGCTTTTTCTTGTGGGAAGACATCTAAAGCTAGAATTTGCTCATTGCCATCGAATAGTTTTTCAATAACTTTGTTCAACTTCAAATGCCTACGAAATGGGACTGGCGGATCATAAGGTGGCAATAGCTTGTAGTTGAGTGAAAGATTAAGAATTGGGAACACAGCTCTCCTAGCATTCACCTCCTCCTCCTCATCTACAAATATATTGGAATGTTAATTACATCACCAATTTTATCATCTATTACCTTACCACCACTTAACATTGTAAGCATATTAGCTTGATCAGGTTGACTTGATGGTTTTTTAGGTGTGTAACTTTGTACAGCTTCTTCAATTTATCCCAACTATGTCTCCATCTTCTTCAAGGATGCCTCCATTTAATGGAATCTTGAATAAATATTTTTGAACTTAGTTGCATTATTCTAGAACTGAGTCTGTTGCTTGAATGAAACTTTGCATGGTTTCTTCAACAGTAGGCTTCTTTGGTTATGGTTGAAAAGAAGTTTCAGCTTGATTCTGATTTTAGTCATTATTCCAAGGAAAGTTTGGATGATTTCTCCAATCAGGATTATAAGAATTTGAATAAGGATCATTACATGGTTGTTGATTGTAGAAATTCATTGCATTTGCTTACTCCACATCACCTACAAATTATTCAGGGCAAACACTATGTGAGTGACCTGAAATACCACAAAATGAACAAACATCTACTAGGGCAGGTTGTGGTTATTTCAAGTTCATTATTATGAAGCGCATTGCCTTCATTTGCTTTGCCATCTTTGATATCTACATAGATAGATCAATGTTAGAGTTTACCTCATATATTCCTCTAGACCTACCTCTTACACTCTTTTGTTGAGAATTTGCTATAAGCATTTCATACAACTCATATATTTCCTCTAGAGTCTTTTCTCCCATGGCTCCACCTGCAGCATTGTCATCTATAGCTTGGCATGTTTGTGTCAATCCATCATAGAAAAACTGATTAGGCAATTCAAGTGGATATCTATGGTGAGGGTATTGAATCAATAATGCCTTAAATCTCTCCCATGCCTCATGGAACGCTTCACCACCATCCATTTGAGAGAAAGTAAAAATCTTACTTCTCAACTCTACAATTTTAGATGGGAATAGAATGTATTAATGAATTTATTATAAACTACTTCCCATGTTGTTAATGAACCAGGAGCTATTGTCATGAACTATGTTTTTGAATAGTTAATCTTTAGTTAAACCCTGCAATAGAAAAGTTTGAATAGTTGCATAAAAGTCATGCATAAATGTTAAAGGTTTCTTTGCAGCTACAACATGATACGAATGAAGCATGTTAAAGTGTATATGCTTCAACTCATAATTCCTAGCATTGTCATTTAAAATAATGCATGAAGGTGAGATATTAATTGTTAGGCTTGCAAGTTCCTTCATCAGCTGTTGAGCTTGTTGAGCTACTCTATTTTCAATGTTGTTAGCCATCTGGATGTCTTCTTCACTGATGCTTTCTGTCTCTATTTCAACTTTATCAATGTCATCATTTAAGGGCAATAGAATTGGATTCAGTAATCATCTTCCTTGCATTCATAGTTCTGCAAAAGAAAGAAAAAAGAAAGAATTAAAAATCCTAAATAAAATAAACTACAATAACAAAAAAGTTTGAATAGTTGCATAAAAGTCACGCATAACTGTTAAAGGATCCTCTGCAGCTACACCATGAAAAGATGGAAGCATGCTAAAATGTACGTGCTTTAGTTCATAATTCCTAACATTAGCATTCAACACAATGTATGAAGGTGAAATCCCTATAGTTGGGCATGCAAACTCCTTCATTAGCTATTGAGCTTTTTGAGCTACTCGATTCTCCATATTGTCAACCATGTGAATTTCTTCTTCTTCACTTAAACTCTCTATGTTGATTTTTACTTTGTCATTTCGATCATTCAATGGAAGCAGGACTGGATTCAATGATATCCTTCCGTGCATTCACAGTTCTATAAAAGAAAAAAAGAAACAAATAAAAATCTTATATACAATTAGATATAAAAACAAAAAGAATAATTGTAACTAACTTTATCAAATCAATTTGGAATTGTTCCCTAGAAACAGTGCCAAAAACATGATGGTTCAAATTATAAATCCTCATAAGTTCATGAGTGTATAGCAGTATAGTGTGCAATACAAGGGTCGATCCCATGGAGAATAGTCAAACCGATTTAATTAACTCAAGTTACTAAATTATCACTATCTTAAAAGAATGTATTTAAAGCTAATTAAGGATGGATAATAAATTGAATGGAATTGCAGAAATCAACAACTATGAATAATGTAGGGGAGATTAATAAGATGCAAAGGTCTAGAGATCCGATTTCACCACTCAATGATATCCTTTGCAATTGGGATGTAAGATACAATGCATATCTTGGGTTCATTCTTTCTAATGTATGATTATTACTGTTAGGTGTGCGAGTTTAAATTAAGTATTTTTTACTCATTCCAATTACCAATAGTGTGTAGCATAATTGAGGTAAAAACCCATTAAGACCAAGAACTTAATGAACCAAATAAAATGATTTAGCATAAGGTGTGTACCATAACCATCTATCCTTTTCATTCAAGGGAGCTCATGATTTAGCATATGGCATGTACCTTAACCATGCTAGATAATCAATATGATTCATAAAATTAGTGATCAAGCAATTTAACAAACTAAACAATTATAAATAACACAATGAATGAAAATAATGAAATTGTACTAACGAACTAAGATTTCTAAACAATAAAGTTTATCAAAGAGGGCTACATCTTCACCCTCGAAAGAGAAGACTTAGTTTATAATAAAAATGGAAAGAACTCACTTCATGAAGCACAACAAGATGTAGAGCATCCTTCTTCTCTTCCTTTTACTTCCTTGAAAATGCTCCTTCTTTCTCCACAAAAATTGCCCATGCTACACACCAAAGAACCTTGAAACAAAACCTAAAACAAATGCTAAAGAATACTCCAAAATCCCTCTCTTAAAGCCTTAAAAATCAGGAGACAATCGGAATAGAAAATCTGGATCACCTCCCACTCAGCAACTTGAAATTCCAGGCCATGACGTGAAAATCTCTGACTCCATAAAATGCAATGCATGAACTAGACACTGCGGCTTGGAATTTCAGGCCACGGCATGAATGCTATTGTCCTCCAAAGCTGCTCCGTTTAGCTGCTCTTTGTAAGATTTCTTGATCTATATGTTTAAGTTTCATCTTTCTTTCAATTTTCTCTACTTTTCCAATCTTTAGTTAACCTGCAAAATTAAATAAATTCATGTGAAAATCATCTAAATCTAACAGGGATTCACCAATAACTAAGCTTGAATATATACAATAAAATTCACTTATTCATGCTAGTGTTTAGAAGAACTTTAGTGCTTATCCAGATGATCTGAAATGAATTCAAATCGAAGCCAAAGTTTAGATGGTCTAAAATAAGATGTCAGAGACTTTGAAATCTAATGTGGCAAGGTATCTGACAGAGTCTCTGCCTTCAAATGTTATGAAGTGTTAACTTTAGAGGCTCTAGAGGAGCATTATTGCAAAGTTATGACCTTTAGATCTGAAGAAACATTGCAAAGGATAAGTCTCAACCTTCAGAGCCTCTAAAGATCCACTTTAGAGGCTCTGAAGGAGCTCTAAAATATAGATTCATGCCATTCAGAAGGTTGAAAACAACAAAAATTTGCAAAAGGAGAAGTCTTAACCTTCAGACACTCTAAAATTAGCTTTAGAGACCCTGAAGGAATGTAGATTAAAAATGACTCATGACATTCAAAAGGGCTTAAGAGGTGCGACACTGTAAAGGCCAAAGCCTGATCATTGAAGCTCTGAAATTAGCTTCAGAGGCTCTAAAGGAACTCAATTTCAAAAAGAGCTATGATGTTAAGAAGGGCAAGGCAAAAGCCTGGACCTTCAAGGCTTTGAAGTTAGCTTCAGAGGCTTTGAAGGAACACAATTTCAACAAGTTGTGCCATTTCAAAGCACTAAAAACACTCTAAAGGCGCATTGTTGCAAAGGCACAACTTTCAAAAGCTATAAAAATCCTTTGAAGTCATGCTATTGCAAAGCCATGACCTTCAGAAGCTCTAAAAATGCTCTGAAGTGGTCCTATTGCAAGGCCACGACCATTAGAGACTTTGAAAATGTCAACATCATGACATTCGGAACAAATGATGCATTGCTAAATCAAGGGAATCAACTTTCAAAAATTATGAAAAACCAATTTCATATGTTCTGAAACCATCGCCAAGCACAAAACCTTCTGATTTATCATGCAAAAGCTATCAGCTTCATAACCTTTACTTGAACCCAACACAAAGGGAAAATCTTTTGAGCAATAGATCAAGTCTTCCCTTACAACATGGTGTTCATTGTAGCTACAAGGGGCAACTGTTCATTAGTGTGTTGTGCTTCTTCTCAGTTGAAAAACAAAAGCAAAAGGATACATTATAAAAATGGGCACCCATAACAAATTGTCTATGCATTGCTCAAATTAATTGCATGGTGCCTACATTGGACATGCATGCAATTAATTAGATTTAAAAAATGGGTAGTCCACACTTATGAAATACTTGAGATGGGTTAATGGTGCAAGCAAGCCACAAATTCCAGCATTGCTCCTAAAGGTGCAATTAAAGTGCAGTTTCCAGCATTGCTCCTAAAGGTGCACTTGAAATGTAGTTTCTAGAATTGTCCCTAAAGGTGCAGCTGAAGTGTAGTTTCCAGAATTGCCCTCAAAGGTGCAATCGGGATGCAATTTCCCAAAATACCCCTAAAGGTACAGGTAGACTCAAGACCTATAAATGTCCCCTATTTCTCTTACTTGAAATAAAAGTTATTAGGATTGGAGCTCATGAATTCTTCAAGAGGTAGGTGCCCCCCTTGACCTCAATGGCCAAAATTTCTCTTAGTGCTTGAGAGTACTCTGCCATGATCCCACCATGCCACACACATGGGTCCCACCCACACTTTTGTTATGGTGGGTCCCACATGAAGATAATGAACAATAGGATAATCTAATTTTATAAAACAAATTAAAAGTCATTTAAACACTAATTAAACCCTGTAAATGGTAGAGTTGCTTTAGAAAGCAACTCATATGGCTAGGAAGATAATGACATGCATCCTGCCCACTATCTTCAACTATTTAGGGATTGTCACTAGCACTACCCACTATCATTAATTCTAATTATGATTAGGGTTGATTAATTTAAAGTGTAATTAGACTGAATTCATGTAACCTATCTCTATGGTTTCTCATAGGTTAAATAGCAAAAATTGCCCACTATTGATTTTTCACATGATATTGGAAAAGACCACTCATCAAATCACCCAATCGTCTAAGTCTAAGACTAACCACTGAGTCAAATCTTAGTAAAATCACTTTATTGAACCTAATCTAGTCAACTTGGTCCCACTCTTCCTAAGCTTCTCATGAGTAAATGAGAGAGCTGAGCTAAACCAAGTCTACCTAGTCCCACTCTTCCTAAGCTTTTCATAGAAAAATAAGAGAACTGAGCTAAACATAGTTTACCTGGTCCCATTCTTCCTAAGCTTCTCATGGATAAATGAGAGAGCTGAGCCCTCATTGAGTTATTACTCATTGAGCCAAAATGTCTAGCATATCTGGTCTCTCACTTCTTAAGCTTCTCTTGGGAATATGAGAATGCCAAGTCACCAAATTGATTCCTTTTATGACTCAGTCAAAGTTACCCATCCTTTATAAGCTTCCTTCGATCATAAGAAGAATTGAGCAACTCCAATCACCTATTTTTTCTTGGTCTCTTTTAGGTCTAAATACAAAAGAGGTCACCCATTCTTGATTCCTTTTGGGATAAACCAATTGGATCAAAATATTCATTCTTTAGTTTCACCTAGAGTCTAACAACTTAGTCTAAAGTAGTGTTATCCTTTTCGCCCATTGGCTTGAGGTGATCCACTAAATTTCAAGCCATCACAATGTGCTTGATGACCACAAAGATAACATACATCTGGTTTAAAAGAGAGTGTGTTTTATTTTTGGGTTTCTAAATATATTGTACTTTCCCTTTTAATCATTTTCTTCCATTGTGGACATGTGATTTAGACCACTTGTGGTTTGGGATGTGAATATGCAATTTTTTGATGTACGCAAAATAAGTATAATCAATCGAGGACATCAATGAAAAAGGAAATTATTTTGATTCGTTCAAACAACACAATCTTTGTTCCATTTTTTGCAATTCTGCCTTTTCATCTTGTTTTAAAAATGGTGAACCCGACGTGAAACATCCTACCCTTCATCTTTAAGGAAAAGTAATACCAATGCATCCTAGAGACCTTATTTCTTTTATGAAACCAACTAAGCTCTTGTTTTGCTCTTGACAGATCTTCAGTTATTTTTATATTCACTCTCAGTCTCTCTCTCTCCTTCTCAAAAACCATCCAATGGAAACCTCTTTGGCATTTGGATTTTTGCTTGGTGGTGTCCTCACCATTAACTTTCCCTGTAACTTTGATAGGAGTGTCCCTCACTCCATCATGGTGCCAATCGATTAGATACTAATTATTTATAAGAGGAAATTAACTACTCCAATTTGTCCCTCACTTAAGGTTGCTCCAACTATGCCCAAAGCTACCTTCCCTGCCTCAACCTTTGTCAATAGCGAGGTTGAGAAGAAGAAATGAAGTAGAATAGGAGGCAAAGGAGAAAGGCAGTGTCTCCTCCTACTCCTAGAATTGTTGGAGACGAACCTGTCTTCAACTCTAGTCCAAAAGTTTTTAAGACTAGGAGTACTCGGGTCTTTGCTCCCACAAGGTAGAAGAAGGTTGTAGCTCTCGACCTCCCCAAGGCCATGAAGGGGAGGTAGGCAAGAGCACCCTTCAATTCAAATCTTACTGGCTCCTTTAGGAGGGATGCATTAAGTAAAGCTCCCAAGGGCTATGCTCAGCCTATGAGAGGAACTAGAATAAGGCTGACAAAGAAGAGTAGGTCTAGGAAAAGGTCAACTTATAGGTTTATTGTTCAAGGAAGGAAAGAATGATGGAGTCTACCATCCAAAAAGCATCTTGCATTGGGAAGAATGTCATCTCCTTCTTGATATGAATGCTTCGGTAACAATATATTTGCTATCCTTGTGAATCTCTCCTGTTCTTAGAGAAGAGAGATCAATAGGATAGGTACCCTTCATATTACAAGAAAGCCATCAAAGGTGAAAAAAAGAGGAAGAAGGGATGGCTCTAGTAGCCCTAAGAAAAGAAGCTAGAAGGAAAGGAAGGTGTAACCTGTCCGTGTTTGCACCACTTCAACTGACAAGGACCTGTCACCAACACCAACAAGCTCACTTCATTTAAGGACAGTCATGAGGTTGATGGCTAGGCTTATGATACTTCCCCCAATGTTCTATTCTTTGCAAAGTGCATTAGGAAAGAAGACTGCGCATTTACTCCTCCTTGCGAATCGATGCATAGCCATCAGCTCCTCCCTATAGTCACGTCATACATGACTGAGGGCAATGCAATTATTACATCTATAGAGGAGATAATTAAACGAATGGAGTAGTTGGAGGCTAAAAATCAACTTCTATGAGAGTTGTGGACATAGCAAAATATCGGCCAGACCTCCAACCTTGGCTAGATCCCAATGCTGGGCACCCTATCAATGTTCAAAACATGCTAACTTCGTTTATGGGAATGGTCACACCACTACCACCACTCATCTTCAATCAACTAAGAGGAGACCCTACAAGGGCAGAATGATCACCCCTTGCTTCTTTGGTTGCTTCACCTCGGCAACCGCCCAATATAAGTGTTCATGCACAACAATTTGGTGTGAACATTCAATCACAATAGTTTGGCATAAATGTGCATGCACAACCGTACCAGATGATCCTAAATTTGATGACCCATTTGAATGAAATGATGAATGATTGGATGACCAAAAGGTAGATAAACTTGCCTTCTTAGGTGCCAACGTATATCATCAGCTTTATCCATTGGAGAGCCCTTCCTGTCGGGCTTCCAAATGATGGACTTCCACACATTGGATGGGATAGATCAGCATCATCTTACCCTCTTCAACCTTAAGATGGGAAATTATGTTGTCTACCACAATTTATGCTTTAAGATTGTTCGGCTCTTCTCTCAAGGGACCTACATTCCAGTGGTATCTTTTGCTATTGGCAAGGTCAGTCAAGGCTTGGAATGACATGCAAAACTATTTTTGGCTAGGTTTTTTGTGACCAAGAAAGATGTCAGATTGGCTAACCTCTCCCTTATAAGGTAGAGGGAGGATGAACTGATGGAGGAATTCATCTCTTTGTCAAAGGGAAGCCAAAAAATGTGAGGCAAGATTGATTAAGGAACAAAGAGTTTATTTATGTCAGAATGACATCAAGGTTGATCTTGCCTTTTTGGTGAATTAGCAAATAATTACCTTTAAGGCACTGGTTAATTAGGCAAGTTAAAAGGAACACCTCCTCTCCCTCACTAGGAAGAGTAAAGTCAGGGATGACAAATAGAAGGAAAGAACCTTCAGACCAAAGAAAAAGGAAATAGAAAAAGTGAAATCAAACACTTCTGCCAATACCACAGAAGCCAACAGTAGTGGTAATGATAGACAACAAAGGAAAAGGGAAATTCTAGAGCCAAAATATCAATACTCTCATGAGAAGGTGGTACCAATTTTATTGGGGCTCATCCAATCAAGCAACATTAAGCTACCAGAACTCTTATTCCCAACCGAGGTACATAAAGTATATCATCCCTTGTACTCTCATTTCCATCGGGGCATCAATCACTCGATGATTAAATGCAAGGTGGTGAGGAGAATGATCAACCATTGCATGAAAAATGGAGTCATCACACCCAAAAGGATGCACAACAACAATCCATCAATATATCATTGAAAGAAGTTCTCAGTTTGGTAGTGGTCGAATAAGAATTTGATCGCCAATTTCCTAAAACCTTTGACCAAGAGGTGCAAAAGGAAGTTATGGTTGATGATGAAAGTTGGGATTTTGTTAATCCAAATGCCATTCTAGAAGTCTCATTGATGAGACACAAGGGACAAAACCATCAGAAGAAACATGCAAAGCAAAGGGAAAAAGGGGGAGTGTCTAAAAGATTTATTCCCATACCCCAAAAGAATATATTGTTAGTCATCATGGTTCAAACCGTACTTCATCGGGGAGGATTACCTCCAACTCAAAGACTCAAATCTTTCTACAAGATAATGGTAAGAAAAAGAAAGAGAAAGACCCACCTTAATCAAGGTTGCCAAGAGCTTTATACTTGGGGGCCAACACCATCATTATTGTCAGCTAGAGACGACGTATGGGTGACACTTTGGGATAACTTACTAGACTTGGGGGCTAAGAGTAACCCAAAGCTTGATGAAAATTTAGTAATAACACTTAGAGAATTACTCACCAAAAGTGCTCAATGTGTCAATACAATATTAAAAACATAACAACCATGGAAAATCCTTCCATAAAGTTTTAATAATGTTCTATCAATCTCATGAAATTCTAGATCACTCAACCTAGGCCAGTTCATCACTGCGTCTATCTTTTGGACTACGCTTGAAATATAATAGATTGCCCCCAACCAACATAGTCACAATTTAATTTTAGGAGGATGTTGCCATGTAAATAATATCACTACAATTTATAATGATCATGCAGACAAGACCTTTCTTTAGCTTATTCAATTTTCCACTACCTTTCCCTCATCAGAGGGACCTTTCCTCTATCCTTTTTGTTCCTTGATATAGTGATGACACCAATTTTATGACACACACACACACACACTATATATAAGTTAACAACATATACAACTTCTCGTGAATACTCATGATGCATATACTATTGTTACATAACTCATATGCAACCTCACATCCTCACACTCAAAGTGCAATCATCTATGCCCATTATTTATATTTATATGATTTTAATTTAGGCTCATACATAGCCTCCCATATACATACATCCCCACATTGAGGTGTACTTGCCCATCCTCGTAAACGTAGTTTCATAATCCGCCTTACTATCAAGGCATATCATTCTCATATTATGACTATGGCTTTACTCATCGAATCTTGCCTTATAATTAAGGCACCTATAGTCACATACCATCATTATTTTCTAGCCATAAGTATGTTAGATTTCATTATCTACATATATATACATTTCCTGTTTCATAGAATTTACCAAACGTAATTACCATCCTATCCCCCTTTTCAATGTACAATTAGATTACCCTTGTAACCCCAGCTGCTAGTTTTACTGGATCCATGATAGCAACATTATGCTTCCTATGGTATCCTACCTTCACTACAGTACAAGAATATCAAGTGCATCATTTACATTAACTAAGGGAATCAAATATAGTAATTACAAAGCCTTATTGTTCTATACATTATAAGATCATATCTTATACATTTCATATAGATCAATCTTACATATTGTAATTTCTCATATTATCTTTCATATTTTAAGTATTTCATGAGGATCCCACTTTATTCATTTTATCAAGATGTTCGTATTATCTCAAACAATCATGCTATTAAGGTAGAATGTCTAGAAGATATATAAACTATGCCACTACCATGGCATAGTGGCACCCCATGGGTGTTGATCATATATAAAACTATGCCACCCCCACAACATAGCAATACCCCATGGATATGTATCATAGTTATGATCCACACACACTTAGCGGTTGTCTTATTAGATCACTACTAAGGCATATCCACACACACCTCGCAAGTCTTATTAGATCTATCAAAGCCATCCAGGCATCTCAACACTAGACCTTCTTGGCCTCCACCTTACACGTGTGTTAAGTCACATTTGGGTACTATCATTTGCTAGGCATATGTCATAACACATTAGTGGATTTCAAGGGGTATCTCGACACTGTCATAGTCATAGTACATCCTATCTATGCCCCTCAGGCACCATCATGTTATCTCAAGTTTGGGCCATCTAAGTACATCCATATCATGCCACGGTTGGGCTCTGTGGGCATATCATTTTCAGGGATATCATTGATAAGCTCACAATATATCATATTTTTATCTCTAAATTCATATATTTAAGATCTTCTTTTAATATGTCTTTAGTAGTTTATATTGACATTTATGTGAATATTGCACTTAACAAAGTTTTTTTTATTGTAGACATAAAATTCTATAAAATGAAACTAAAGATTACAAAAGATGTTACTTTAAAGTAATTTCTGAGACTAATGGAAGCACATCTAGAGAGTGTATTTAACATGAAAGTTTTAGAATTTGTTCTTAGCAATGCATCAAAAAGTACATGATTCTAAGTTCATATGAAGAAATTACATCCAAAATAGTGCAGCTCTCTCCAAAGACTCTGAAACATTAATTTTGGATGTACACAAGGCATCATTTTAAGGGCCCATGACTCATAGAAGATGGTTGATTTAGAAAAAGTGATCAACATGAAGTTATAGCCACTAAAATTATCTATCCAATGAAAAAATAATGGTACAATTTAGAGTTTTTACAAGAAATTTATGATTAAAATAATGATACTCTCTCTAGAAAACTCTAAAGTATCAATTTTGGAGACAACACAAAAGGTAGTACTTTGAGGGCCCATGACTCAAAATACAAGCAAAATCAAAATAGTGTTAGAGGTAGGTCTAGAGGATGTATGAAGTAAATATCATTCCAAAATATTGAATCAAGTTTTTAGAATATGGAGACAACCATGAAGAAGATAGACACTCATTTAGAGCGAATTCTAGAGGCTATGCAGAGTAACACAAATAGAAAGCTATCAAGTTAGCTTGAGCAAGTGAAGGAGTTGCAACATTCGGAGGTGGTAAGGTAATACATGATAAAGTTGGTAATATAATTAACAATTCTAATGTTTTCGCAGATGATGAAGAGGAGGTGAATGCAAAGAGAGTTGTTTTTCCAATTCTTAACCCTCAACTCAACTACAAAGAAGAAGAACAAAGTTGTTGAAAAGAGCGTTTGGAATTAAACAAAGTTGTTGAAAAACCTTGTGATGACAATGAACAAAATCAAGCATTAGATATTTTGCCACAAGAAAAAGCTTGTGAGATGATTGAAAATTCTAATGAAGGCTCAGAAAAGGAGGAGATTAAAGAAAAATATGAATTGCAGCAGTTGCCTCATTCTTTAAGGTATGCATCTATAGGCAATGATTTATGCTTTCTAGTAATTGTTTCTTCTTATTTTATAGGTATGGAAGAGGACACGCTCATGCAATCCCAAGATCATACTATGAAGTTTGATTTTTTAAGGAGATGGAGCTGGTTCCAATTGATTTAATTAGATTTAGTTACAATTTTTTTCTTTATTTTAGGTTTATTATATAGAGGATTTTTAGTTATTTAATTTTCTTTCTTTCTGTTGAGCTTTGATTGCAAGGAAGAAGAACACGTGGGAGAGAAGGCATTGGAGGAAATTTATGATCTATATGAGATGCTTAAGGCAAACTTACAACAGAAAAGCTCTGAAGCAAAACAAAAAGCTCCGAAGTAGAACAAAAAGCTCTGAACCAATGTTTTTTACTCCGAAATTCACTTCAGAAAAGCCCTAAAGTAGAACAAAAAGCTCTAAAGCAGTGTTTTCTACTCCGAAGTTCACTTCAGAGAACTTCAAAGCAGGAATTCAAATTTTTGCTTGATCTTCAGTTCATCCACAACAAGAAATAAAGTTTGAAATCAAACTTAGTTATTTTTCATGCGTCAAAGGTTGTAAATTCAAGAGTATGAGACATGTGGATTGAGAAGTATTATTGGAAGCTGATTTTTAGGCTCAAGATTGTGTTACAATTTTCAAAACTCAAGATATACAACAGCTTAGTTATTTTGAGAACTTCTATTTTTATACATTGTAATGTTTTGGAAGCTATATTTTCTTAAGGAAATACTGAGTTATTATTGGAAGAGGATCTCTATATGTAGAGGCATTGCAATTTGTGGAGGAGTTCTACTAAAACCCTGCTGCTTGGGTTATTTAAAGAGACATCTAGAGCATAGTTAAGGGGGACAAGAGAAGTTTTCCAAGGGAGCAAGAGAAGGATTTTGAGTTTTGCAATGATGTATGAACTAAATTCCTTTTTCTGGGGCAATGATGTAGCCCTCCTTGATATTCATTGTTAACAAAGATTATTGGATTATTAATTGAATATCATCTTGTTTCATTCATTGTGTATAATGCAATTATTTAATTTATTTAATTGTCTGATCACCAATTATGTGAAATAGCTTGATTATCTTTGAGTACATGGTTAAGGTAGACACCATATGCTAAACTATGTACTGTGCTCTTTTGAATGAATGAGTAGATGGTTAAGGTACACGCCATATACAAAACTATTCTACTTAATTCATTAAATTCAATTACACTATATGCCATAGGTAATTGGAATGGGAAAAAAAATACTTGATTTAAACCTGGATGCCTAACGGTAATAATCATACAGTGGATAGAATAAACTTAAAATGCTGAATTGATACCAACATCTTAACAACAATGAATATCGTTCAGTGTTGAAGTTAGATCCCTAGACTCTTACAACCTAAATACTATTTTACATTACTTAAGCCATTGTTTTCTATTTATCTTACATTACACTTTTAATTACTTAGTCTCTAAATTATCTTTTAGATTTAAGACAACTTAGTATTAGTAACTAAACATAACTGAATCAGTTTGGCAGTACTTTGTGGGATTGTCCCATGCTAAGTACACTGTACTGTTATACACTTGTGCACTTGCAAGGAATTATGATTTGACCACCAATCATTTTTTACATTTCATTCTTATCATGTTATTCTTATAACTTGCCTTATCATCAGAGCGTTACCATATCTAACCCACCATGATGCACAATGGTCCCTCCTTGTGTCCCTAACTACAAAACTTACTAGGTCCACGATAGTCTCTCACTGCCATCCATGGCACCCTACCCACATTGCTCCACGGGGATTATAGGTTAACCGAACCAAAGACCATGCCATAAGATATTCATATCACCTATGTAATTGTTTATCATCAAAACACTCTCATATTCATTCCACATAAACCATGCGCAAATCATAATTAATTCATTTCACATAAACCATGGGTAAACCATAATTAATTCAATACATGTGCATCTTTATGATAAGCTACAACTCATAACGATACAATACAGTCCATAGATTCAGGATATAATACAAATTCCTATTGAGGCTCACACACCAATAGATGGGGTACACATGCCCAAAAAAAATATTCTTTTTCCATGCATACATCATCCTAGCATTATCATATTAATTCACAAATATCATGCTTAGATCCCTAGTATTTTAAGTTTCATGACAATGTAATATGTATCCATGCTCCAATGCATACATCCTCATTACTAAATTAATTTTTCACCAAAATTGAACACATTCTTCCAATTATATTGTCATTAACAAGTCATCCTCACATTAACACGCCATCATTACTCAGATACATTTATCATCAACATATTTATGATTAGGACTCATTAGGGATAACAACACAACCTTCTCCCCTCTTGAGTCTTCAATATATGACTAAAACTTCCTTACATTAGTCTTTTAAATCCCTTAAACTAATGTTCTCCCATATTCCCTTGGGTTAATAAACTTGTATTTAGCATGTCATTTTTGATATCTTTTTAATAGCCATTATCATCATAGTTTTAGGACTCATCACATACCATACTATCCTGGTATTAGAGAATTATAGCTCTAATACCATTCTGTCACACCTCACCTAGGGGCCTATATATTTTACCATTACCTTGTAATTTCTCCATTTTTAAGGAAAATATTCTGCCAAAAATCTGGTAGAGTCTACCCTAAGATCTTAGGATCTAAACCTGTGTACTCAATTATCATCTAAAACTATAATTTCAATAATTTAAAATAATGACATAATTCATAAAACACATACCCCCTATTGCTAACTCACCCATAGCTGCCCAAAACCACAGTCGCACCGTGATGGTAATAAATATAACTAGAATCTTACAAATCCATGTACGAATTATAAATCTTTATCACTATCACATGACTTCTTTATACATTATTTGAAATCTTTTAATTACAAACATACACACAATCCCAATTTGTCACATCAACATGAATAACATCCTCTAATCTTGCCTGTGAGCACCAACCCTCAGTTGGGCTCCATCACTTGACTTGCCAGCTAAAAAATAAGAATAAGAAGGCATGAGTTAGGACAAACTCAGTAAGTAGGATAAATAGAAAATAATAGTAAAATAGAAACAATATGTTCTAAATCAGAATATGATTAAATGCATCATAATGTAATCATGAGAATACACTCATGAGGCTCAAGTCCTCATCATTCCAATGTATGTTCTTCACCATTTTATGTCATATAAGGACTTCACATCATAACTGCGCCATTCGAGCACAACATATATTATAACTATGCCATACAAGCATAAAATAATCCATGCATACCATTATGGATTATTTTCCATTCCATCAACATAGACTGTTACATAATATAGTAAACAATCTATTTGTGGGATATTCGTAATCCTCATCCATACACACATTAGAAAATACTGACAACCCTTTTGTCTATGCATCCATTTCCTCAACATAGCATATAATCAGGGAATACCAATTATGCCCAAACTAGACACTCATTACATTATACAATTAATTCACACATGTGGACATACAAGTAGCAAATAATCTATTTTATAATCAAACATGCTTGTATACAACAAATGGGATATCCACTATCCCCATCCATTCATAAATGCCTATGCTAAGCATGGGATATCCGTTATCCCCATCCAACAAAACATTCAATTTGAAAAGAGCCTACTTACCTGCATGAAGAATCATTTCACACTCCTCGAGTTCCATAACTTCTCATCCTTCTCAGAATGATCCTACATATAGAACATACACTACAACTTCAAGTTACATATATTTCTTATCCAAAGATAGTTCTAACCAAGGCATTTCAAGTCCATTAGATACCATTTCTAAATACCATGACTTGTCCATCCTACAGTCCATTTATGGGTTACATTCTAAATGTACTTTTAGTATAATTTTTCTTTCATATTTTTATATACTATTACCCAACTTTGATCCCTTTTTACTATTCTTTGCATCATTAATTAACACATCAAATACTTCATTTCAATACATTTTTAATAGACATTGTACGATCACAATGGGATCATTTAACCATACCTTATCTCTCATTGAGCCATTTCTTCAAACATGCTACATGCATAAGTTTCAACAAAAGTGTAGTAGATCACTTACATACTCAACATGACACAATGCATATTTAACATGTTTAGTATCAAAACAACTTATATCATATATTCATTCTCATTTGGGCATTTCATCGAATATTACCTCTACATCATTTAAACTATAACATTTCAGTGAAATGTTTCAAGGGAATTTCATTTCTAGCCATGCATGCTCATCATATAACATGATTAATAGTTCAATAATTGTAAAAATAAACTAATTAAGTCCTTAGTTTAATCAATTTCTTACTCATACGCCTCATAAATGAAAATTTTTTTCAACCTTTCAATGGGTTGTTACCCACTTTATGGATGATCACAAAATTAAAGTTCTTGCTTTCAATTAAATTCCAAAACATTATAATTTACCACTTAATCATTTCTCCCATGGATTTGAACAACATTTCATATCATTTGTCCCTAAAATTACTATTCATGAAACCCTAATAAAGCAAAATGATGAAATCAAATGGGAAAAAGGGGCTTACCTTCACATCCTGGCATTGTTTCCTCCCTTACATGAATTTCCTTCTTCAAATCTCTAAGAATCGTCACCATTTATAGCAAAATAGCTTATCCTCCCTCCTCCACTATCAAAACAACTAAAGCTAGGGGCACTTGAGAAGCAAATGGCAATTACATGCATAAAGGGGGAAAGTTTTTCTATCAAAATCCCCATTTAAGTGGGCATGGAAAAGGGATTTCAAGAGTTGGGCATGAGGGAGGAATAGAGGGTATCAAATGGCTAGTGCTCTGCAAAACCATCACAACGCCAGTCCTATTGGCCACCACGCTCCTGTCTTTATAGAATGGCACCGTGGTAACAAATTTGGGTGCCGCAACCCCAAATCCCGCTACCCCTACTTCTTTGTATTTTCCTCATTTTATTCCATTTCTTTTTCTTCTATCTTTTTAGTCATCATTTTTCACATGTAAGTATGATCAATATAAACTTCAATTATTTTTTTTATAACTACATGAAAATGCACAATTAGTCCTCTCACATAAATGGAACTAATGCCATTTAATCACTCTATACCTTAAATTTCATGACAATTCCTCATAACTTCATAACTTCATTTACATTTTCTCCCAAATGACAATTTAAGAAAATTTAAATTTTTTCCTCACTTTTAACACCCTAGGTGTTACAACTAACCAAGTCAGAGAGACAAAAATCAATTTATTAGTGCAGGAATATGAGTCCTTCCAAATGCAAATATCAAAAATTATTTTAGAGATGTTTGGGAGGTTTTAAAGAATAATCAACAGCCTAAAGAACATGGGTGAGAAGTATGAAGAGCCTAAGATAGTGAAAAAGATCTTGAGTTCTTTGCCAAGAAAATGGATGGTAAAGGTCACAAAAATCTAGGAGGCAAAAGACCTAAACAAAATGAAAGTCAAAAAGCTCATGGGTTCACTTATTACCCATGAGGAAATGATGAAGTAGAAAGCTTCTGAAGATCTAAAGGTAAAGAAGACCATTGCTCTGAGACCAGAATTAGACGATGAATCCCAAAGTGGAGCTTCCATGAGTGGAGCTGACTATGACGATAAGGCAATGCTGAGCAGAAGATTCAAGGCCATGTTTAAGAAGAAAACTAGAAGCAATTCCAAAAACTTTAGAAGTACAGATAAGAGAAAGGAAGTCCTCACCTATTATAATTATGGCAAGCCTGGCCACATGAGATTTGATTACCAAGAATAGATAAAAAACAAGGGGAACAATATAAGAAATACAATTACGACAATTAGAAGAAGAACAACAATAAAAGCAACAATAAGAAATTTGAGAAGAAAAAGAAGGCATATGCTGCTTGGGAAGCTCTAAAAAGCATATTACTTGAAAATGTTTATGACAGTGAGAGTGAACTTGAAGCATAATTCAGTAGGCTGTCACTAACAAAAGGAGATCAAGAAGACTAACACCCAGACTTAGCTTCTTGGCCATCCATGAAGATGAAGTAATCTCTAAACTTGAATCTCATAATTTTTTAGATGAATTTAAAAGTTTGTATGATGATTTCAAGGCAAAGAATAATACCCTAAGAAATACCTTGGCCTTCACCTTATCGAGAATGAAACCAAAGAAGAAAAGTGATCAATTACAAAAGAAACAAAATTATAATTTTAGAAGAAAATAAAGGACCAAACAAACCATGGTTTGGGTTTCTAAAGCTATAGTAGAAATAGTAAATGTTACTCAGTCTCCTGATGTCAGATTGGTGGCACCTAAGAAGTAATGGGTACTAAAATTTGCTGCCACTAACCCCCTAGACCCATTCTCAAGTGGGTACTAAAATTCGTCATTGCAGATGTGTTTGAGAGCCATAAGAAGTAGCATGTGGTACATTGATGGTGGTCGCTCAAGGCACATGATAAAGGAGAATGAGCTATTCACTAAGCTAAAAGAGAAAAATGGTGGAATGATAACTTCGAAGATAATAGGAAAGGTAAAGTGGTTGAGATTGGTAAGGTCGGCCAACCATATTCTAATGTTATTTCTGATGTATTGCTTGTTGAGAGATTAAAGCATAAACTTTTGAGTATTAGCCAATTTTATGATAGTGGATGCAAGGTTATGTTTGAATCTTATGTTTGTTTAGTTTTAGATCATCATAACTCAGTTGTAGTTCTAGGCAAGAGACAGGAAAATGTGTATATAGTAGACTTGTTTGATATCAAAGCCAAGTGCCTTGTTAGTCATGATGAGTCCTTACTATGCCATAGAAGATTAGGCTATGCCAACAAAGACATGATAGAAAGACTATACCGAAAAGATCTTGTATTTAGCTTGCCTAAATTGAAATTTGACAAAGGACAGTTGTGTGATGCTTGCATGAAAAGAAAGCAAACAAAAGAGTTTTTCAAATCAAACAAAGAAGTATACACAACTAAACCTATTCAGTTAGTACATATGGACTTAGTGGGACTAACAAGAACTAGGAATCTTGGAGGGACACATGAAGCATATGTCATTGTTGATGACTATAATAGATATACTTGGGTAATATTTCTTGCATCCAAAGATGAGACTTTTTCATTCTTTGAGATATTTTGCAAACGTGTGCTGAATGAACAAAGCTCTCATATTATTGCCATTAGGAGTGATCATGGTGGATAGTTTGAAAACCATAAGTTCACGGCTTATTATGAAAACAATGGGATTTTTCAAACTTTCTCTCCATTTGAGTTGTACAATGGAAAGAAGCCTAACATATCATATTTTCATACTTTTGGATGCAAATATTTCATTCTTAATAATGGAAAAGGAGACCTTAAAAAATTTGATAACAAATTTAATGAAGGGATATTCCTTGGCTATTCCATTATTACCAAGTGTAAGGCCCTGGAAATTTCAAAAATGTAAATGTTTAATGTCGTCTAACATTTTTTCTTCATATGTTCATATTTTAATTTTAAATTGATCAATTTACATTATTTTGACCTGACATTTGGATCGAATGCTTTTCATATTATTTTTAATCTACAAAATATTTTTAGGTCAATTGGATATTTATAACATGGTAAATAAAAATTTTATGTTAGAAATTATGTACATGCATTCTACGTCCTTAGGAGTGCCGATAAAATTTAATTTTGTCGCCTAATTGGCTCCGAACCCAGTGTGGCTCATTTATATATTTTATGATGGCCATGGGGCCAACTTGTGTCTGCCATGTGGCGAGGAGTGGCCTGATTGGCCAGTGGGTGGTTGTGTGGGCAGCCGGCGTGGCCGAGCGTTGCTATTGGCCTGGTGGCCTGATTGCTATGATTGGCCTGAGTAGCTTGTGTAGGCGTGTTTATGGAGAACTGG
>JAYJMB010036369.1:3546-15868 GCA_036873735.1 Pouteria campechiana
AAAGTAGGCCAACATGTTCATACGACTGACTGTCTTAGAAATCCAATGATCAGACTGCCAAGATGGTTGCGGCTAAAGGCCAATGCCTAAAATATTATGCAAGAAATCGAGCATGGCTTGTATTCATTGATGAGTTCATGAGGTTGCTCAGTTTTTAATAGGGGCCGATAATTTGCACTAGCGTTGAAAGCGGTCTCAGTACAGAGAATCACCCGTTAACACGTCCTGGCAATGAGCACCTGAATCGTTGGAATTTGGTGGTTCAAATGCGTCTCATGGCTCAACTCAACTGATTCAAATGCTACCGTTATAATGCGGAATGGGAGAGTACGTTACCATGAGCAATAGGAAATTGGCCATGCAACTGGTACTGGGACTTCCAAGCAATGGGAAATTAATGAAAAATTGGAATTCGTGGTCCGTGCAAGGTGGATTGCATACAAAATAAGACATGCATATATAGAGGTAGAATTCTGGTTGTTAAGTGTTTTTCTAGGTGTCGAGTCTCTGTATCTTTATGGGTTTACTTCTCCCGAATTCATGGTTAGCAGTCTTCAAGGCGCTAGCGCTAGCGAAGAGGTAGAAACGGTATGAAAATCTTATCTATGATGGGTCTGCCGCAACAGGAAGTTGAATTTGACGCTACATCCATGTAGCTACTCTATTGGAATTAGAGTTTGACGCTATCGCCGAATGATCAAAACATAACATGCTTGGGCTACGATGGACGGGGCAAGCTAGGAACCTCTCTGCCCGGGCAAATTGTGCTGGCTTAGAGGAATTGGGTAGGTAGTCCAGGTAAAATCTCGAGTCCAAGCAATCCCAGTGCATTATAATTTGTTAACTCAAATCATTCTGACCAACGCATTGCTATTTGCTACCTTGTTTGAGATTTTTTTTTTCAAATGCACTTAAATGCTAGTTTATGCTACAACAGACAACCATCCACCCATCATCATTCCTACTCTCTAAATTCAAGACTAGGCAATTTTATTAGCTTTATTCACAGAAACATTATGTTGGACGTTAGGTGTCGTCCAACTTCCGTGCGAGTCTCTGTAACACCATCTCATAACTGGAGGTAGATCAGACGTATGGTCAATAGTACCATTCACTGCCATTACAAGCAATGCCGGTGTTGCCTGATAAATCAATCCATATTTAAGTGGGTAAAATCTGAGATGCACTTACCATTCAATGACATTACGATGATGTTCGTGCCTGCGCCAAGCACTTTAAGAATCTGCAATCTCTCTCTCTCTCTCTCTCTCTCTCTCTCTCTCTCTCTCTCTCTCTCTCAGAGAATTCATGCTGTAACATTATAGTTGATCCGCATTAGCTAACTTTGCAAAAATCAGATCCACGGAGGGTACGTCAGACTCCAGGATATGACATGCTATAATACACCAAGTACAAATCCTCAATAACCGTCACAACTAGTCCAGAGTCTTGTTGAAATTGTTTACCACGCTGTCCATGATCACACCAGTAATGTTCCAAATGCAGAAAACATAGTCCTTTAAAAACATGGTCTACATGATCGCCATTTATAAAACCAAAAATGACAGGAAGAAAAGTGAGCAGATTGTCAATTTTGTTGTAAAATCATGTGTGCAAACAATCACATTCTTATTGAAAAAAGAAACTAACTGGCAATGTCCCAAAGCTTGCTGCCAGCATCAGAATGTGCAGTCCATCAAGGCAAATATCCTATAAAATGCCCCCATCAATGGTCCTTATGCTTCTTCTCAAACAGCCCATCAGGACCTAGATTAGCATGGAATAGAAAATAAAATGGCATCAGTTGACAAGCATTCCTTTTACAAGGTCCACAAGTAAGACAGAGGACAAGAAACATGGCAAGAAACAGCTGTTGCACCACTAACATATAAATTCCAGGTGAAAAATGATATCAAGCGACCGCAAGAAAGAAGACAGGTTGTTCTTGACACCACACATTATGCATGACATGTCAATTCAAAGCAAGCTCCATTGCAAGCCAAATCTTCAAGTCCCCATGAAATGTGGAGAAACGCCACACATTACGCATGACATGTCAATTCAGAGCAAGCTCTATTGCAAGCCGAATCTTCAAGTCTCCATGAAATGTCGAGAACACGATACACTGTGAACTCCTTCCAGTGGTTGAAGGGGGGTTGAAAGATGGAATTTCATGAGCAGATTCAAAATGCAGTGGAGGCCAGCAAATGTCTTCAGGATGTTAGTGATTTTTGAAAGACAGAAAGTGATGTCATAAACACAAATAAAGACAATATATTAGGAGTGATACTTAGAAACATAGGCAACAATCAGGAAAAAAAATAAAATTGTTAAGGATAATAACTGAGTAGGTAAATGTCATATTAATTTATCATTTGCATTTGCATTGCATATACCTCACCATTTCACTTTACAAAATACGCCTGTGTTGAATGGAAGAGTGAATCAAGAGGTAGACAAGGTAGCTGCAGGAATGTTGTAACATGGGATGGGGGGTGCGCGTTAGAGAGAGGGGAGCTCAGAGTTGGCAACCTCGTCTCCCTTAACCAAGTGTTGAATTGAGAAGAGAATCAAGATAGTAGATGAGCTACCTAGTAATGGCCTTGGTGCAGCATCTGCAATCACAGAGATTGGTGGTTGGGGAGGAGGTAGTTCCAATTTCCACAAGATTATTCAAGACTCCTTTCTTCTTTATAATCTACTGTTGCAAAAATCAGCCAAACATTCATTTGATAGTTTGTTTCCAATCATCATTACTAGTATATCTGTCTTAACCATTTGGATGTCAGCAATAGAAATACTATTTCATCAAGTTCCCAAGGCTCTGTTCATCAATGGGTGGAAAAAAGGGTCCTTTGTATGCATTATACAAGTTACCGATCAGGTCCTGTAGTGAAAGTCTTTAGTGCATGGGCCAACCATATCAATCAACTCTCTATGAAAACGTTTTACTTTGTAGTTTTGCAATAAATATACTAAATTGCTATCATAATGGTATATTTACATGCATGCGTCCAGTGTCTTAGTATTGAATGTTGCTAGGATTCATACGAAAACAATACAGGCAACAATGTTAAAATAAAAAAAGTTGAATCCAACATGAGAAGAAAGCATGTACATAACAGAAGAGAATATATAAAAGGGAGAAATTCCATCAACAACAGGAAAATCATACACACAGTTCAATACCACAGATCAGCCCAGCAAAAAATAAAAAAGAAAGAAAGATTTCCATATATAGCAGTGATTGCTGAAGAAGAAAAGTACAAAACAGAAAATACAATAAAACATACCCCATGGAAACTCCTTGGTGCGAATGTGCAAATATGGGTATGCCTGTTGATGCAAGCAGAAAAGAAAATATAAATTAGATGATTCGACACTAGTGCTTTAAAATTCTAAACTTAAAAGAACTGAACATCTATTACATTCGAACATCCACTTTCGACTTTATAAATTAAAAGACATTAGTTAGAAAAGTACTGGAGGTTCTTCTTGGTGATGATGACCCTTTGATAGTTGGTAAATTGACAGAACAGTGCAAGTTGCAATCCCAAGATATGTTATCTTCTCCCATTTCGCCGTTTCATCTAACATTGAAACCAAACAAATAAATAAATTTTATTATTACTACTATTAGTGTATGATGTGTCTATTTACTCACGCAGTTGAGATTCAAAAGAAGATAACAACACAAAGAAAATGATAACCAATGAGAGTGGATTCGGAATCATTTACAAGTTGATACATGGCAGACCAGATAAACCATAATCAGTAATTGAAATAGCAATTCTGCAAACATGTGCTTGGCATGTCTACTGCAGTGCATTATCGCCATCTAGAGTGAAAATTTCTCAATCAGATCATTCAAAACATCAGCCCTCTTCCCCATGAAGCAAAGAAATAATCTACGCGGCTTGAAGAAACATCAACCTGTTAGCAATTGGTTGCGCACAAGGTAGAATAAGGATAAGGGATTCGAAGTACCAAAGTAACATGTCGATGACTAATACCA
Organism: Pouteria campechiana; assembly: GCA_036873735.1. Lineage (NCBI taxonomy): Eukaryota > Viridiplantae > Streptophyta > Magnoliopsida > Ericales > Sapotaceae > Pouteria > Pouteria campechiana. The sequence continues at coordinate 7,562 of JAYJMB010036369.1, forward strand.
TCGAATGAATGTGGAAAAAAGTCCTAAATTTGCAAGAAATGAACACTAGTGCCTAGTTAATTGCATGATCGAAATTGACTGGTAAGTTTTTCTCTTCCGAGGTTATCCGTCTTCATATGTTCCGACATCCTGCGTTTGATAGTTGGAAACACCGGATCCAAAGCCATGAATGCTGACAACCGCTCCTCAACCCATCCAACCACAAAATCTCAAACAAACGGTGGCCGCCATCACACATCGTTTGGATCCGGTGATACCTAGGGTTTGATCTACATTTTGAACGGATAGGGTTTCCCGCATGAGATCATCTAGAAAACACAACGGAATCCCCAGGGAGTTTCGTTTGAAAGAGAAAATTTAGAACTGAAATGAAAAAGGGAGGCGCATTAACGGATAGAAGGAAAATACAGGCGTCATCGTGATGAGCAGACGAGGAGAAGGTCTTCTTCGACGAAGAGCTGCTGCGAACGCCTCTTCGAATGGCGGCCTGAATTCCCAACCTTGCTGTCGCCATCGACATGCTTGCTCCGATTCTTCTTTTTACGTTTCTGCCCTTGGAAGGGGTTTTTATAGACGATGGGGCACGTGGTATGCACGTGACATGGAGAACTGATGCCAAAGTAGTCTGCCATTGGATGGGTTTAGATGACGTGTTGGACGAGATGTTGGGCAGGTCAGTGCCGTCCAACTGCTTCCTGAAGATGATTGACCACATCCGCACGAAGGGAACGTATCAGATAATTTCGTGCATCTAGTTACAGAAGACATGATATGACTGACAGACCACACCAATGCTCCCATGTTTACCGCCAAATGCAAATTCAATTCCGTTCCTTTGAAAAAAAAAATTAAATTTATTTTTAAATCAATTAAAGATAATTAGATACTGACCTGTGTGAGTTAAAGATAATTAAATTTATTTTTAACAAAAGGCCCATGTGAGTTACACTGTTTAAAGATGTATAAAACTCCATATAAAATATGAAAATTATATATATATATATAGACATACACACACTTAATGTTATGGAATCTTATGAAATCACGAATTAACATAAGATGTAAGCTTTTAAATGTGTGAATATATATTGTATCCTTGCAGTCTCATAAAAATAAAATAATTTAATTTTGAAGATTGGACATTTGCTCTCAAATGATCCTAATTTTAATTAAACGAATGATGGTAGCTATTGTGGTTGGATTTGATTTTATACAATTATCAAGATGGCCTGAAATGAAGAGGCTTCACAGGAAAATGTTGATGAAAGCGGGTTATCCAGAATGGAAGCCTTCATATAAATTCATGCTGCTGTGAAAATTAAGCAAATAAGCAAAGAAGAAGCAGGCTTCCAATGGGAGCAAAGTGACAAAGCCAGGACTTGAAATGGAAAATCAACCAAATGTGCTCAATCTTTAACTGCTTAGGCTAGATTCTTCAGCTATCAGCTGAGGTCCACAAGTATTTACTAAAATCAAGCATCAAATGAGGCAGGTAAGCTTTTGTGTACTGGAGGAACAACATCGACTGATGTGCTGTTGTTTGCTTGGACAACTGGTTTTCTTTCAAAATGTTGTTCTACCAATGGGAAGTTGGAGGGAGAATTTATATATTTTAGGCATTCTAAAATATATATTTTTTAAAATAAATACATAGAAAACGTCAAAGCCATTAGTCAAGTGTCACTTCTAATTAATCGCCATGCAGGGAGAGAAGAGGAAGTAGCGGTGGCGGGAAAAGAGGGAAATTTTTTGGATCACTTGGGGTTTTTCAATTTCTCTAGTCGGTACAATAGGAAAATGTAGATTTTTTATTTATTTATTGAATTTGAAACTGGGTTGTGGGTTGACGGATTGGATTGAAAAAAGGGTCGGGCACAGCCTATTCTCTGACCCAAATTTTAAATGGGTTCAAAATGTATTGGGTTGCAACCCAACCCATGTGCTACCTGCATCTGTTTGGTTAAGACAACTGGGGCCTGGCACAGGCCCGGTAACCAACTCATTAACAAAAGTCTAGTCAGAGATTCAGACAGGCCTGTAACATCTCAGGCCAGCTCATGAATCGGTTCCAACGACACCGATGGGGTCAATACGAACACACGGGCTGACCTTTCAACCTCGCACGGATGGCTGATGGCATTCATTTCGAGCTCACGCCCATGCAATTTACATGCATCCCCTTTCGATCGTCGCTTGCTGGCCGATGTGGACCGTCAAACCCGTGACTGGAATCACGGAACCTTACAAAATTCCAAGTGCGTGAGGCACGAAAGCCGGACAGCAGCATCTCTATCCATGGATGTATGTTTTCCATGGCCCACGCCATGTTCTTTGTGCTTACTTTTTCAGCAACTGATGTAGAGAATGGACTAAAGCCAGCCACACAACCCACATGTTCCAGCACACCCACTGGACCACCAGCGAATCCACAATTTATTCGAAAACCAACCCCCGCATTTGATCAGCCCGTGCAATCGATTGCTGACTGCTACAACCCTAAAAAAGCACCGGAAAGTGACCGGCGCTGACCCTGTGGGCTGGAAACTTCACATGTGAATCAGGGAATCTAAATTCGCCCATGCATGTGTAAACCATGGGGCTGTATCGATGCTTGAATTTGTAATCAGCTGAGTATTTTATAGAAATTAAAAATTCAACCTACCCATTCTCGTGCAAGCAACATTTCTTGGTTGGAGGAAATGATTGGTAACAAGGAAAACAGAAAAGAGATTATATCTTACTATGGAATATAAAATTTTAACTACCTGATATTATTTTAATAATCTTATTTCCTTTAATAATTACTTATTTTCACTATAATACCTATTTATTTATGGCACATACCATTCTTTGTGCTGCTAACATTAATGTTTTTTTCATCTTCTTTTAATTTTTTTATTACCACTAAAATCATGAAAACATGGGTGTAAATTATGATAAGAAACTTGAGGACGCAGATCTGAGATACATAAAGAGTAATGCTTAACACCATGTCACTATTATGGATTAGAAATGAATTTCCATTTCTTCCTCGGAGATCAAAATTACCAGCTACATTTCATAATACTAACACCAACAGACACCAGGCACGTAAAAGTCGATTTCGCTTCAACCATTCCAAGCTTCTTAGACATCAACAGATGTCAAAGACTTTTTTCTTTTCATTACAATACAGAAGAAATCACAATTCTTTTTTTTTTTTTTTTTTTTAACTCCTGCTTTGAAACCTCAGTGAAGTATTGAAAATTGGATATTGCTTTATCTTTGCTTTTAAATAGCTTTAGGCCAAATGCTGCCTTGGCAAGTTCTCGCGTTCTATTGTGCTAAAGCAGAACTCTTTTGTGTACAAAACACATCTTTTCATATCACATTACGTTTTCGAGGGTGTGTTTGGTTTGAGAAAAAATGGATGAAAAAATTAAAGAGGTGAAAAAAGGTAGATCATAATATCAATTATATAAAAAATAATATGAGTAATAAAATGAATAAAGATAAAATAAATAAATATATTTTTAAAAAAAGTCTAATAATACTATAAAATGTATTGACTTTTTTGAAAGAAAGATAGATAGATAGATAGATAGATAGATAATGTAAAAAGGTATATTGGGTATGGAGAGTTAAATGTTAAATTAACGTGAAAAGAAAGGTGACTTTTACCTTTCTTTCTACATAAGGGATTTTTCATTCTTCTTCTTACTCAAACTAAACATGCCCCTTCTTTTTTTACTACTTTTAATGTAATGTAATATTTTAACAATTTAATGAAACTATTTTTTCTCATTGTTACTTATATTTCAAATCATTATCTCTCATAGTTTTGTAACAAAAGTCTATATATTTTATTTTTACTCCAAATTAGTATGGATATAAAGGATTCCAAATGCAATGGTCTATGCATTTGACGCACTAACGATGCATAATTTAATTATAAAATTTATTGTAATAAAAATATCTATTTTATTGCCAGCTCCCTTTTGTTGGCCCAAAAGGGAAGGAAAGAAAATTTTAACTATCCCTAATAACCTTAATAATTCTATTTTTGTTATAATTTATTTATTTTTATATTACTAATATCATTTTCTTTCTGGTTTCTTTCGAGAACAACCGAACAGAATCTGTTTAAATGTCTGACCCAGCCAATCGACACTATTTACTTATTTATTGGTGACAAGCAGGCCATATTTAATAATTTCGGCCGGCCAACTCCGGAGCTCTAAGAAAATGTGGTATACCAAAGCACCTAACAGCAGCAGGTGGTGGGTGGCTGAAAGACGTGCATCCCCATCTGGTATAACGGCTCGCTCTCGAATGCCAGCTATTGCTTGTACGACTCGATAGATAAAGGGAAACAAACTTCCTTCACACACACCACGCCTCGGCTGGAAAATTATTAGACCTTCATACGGTTCCAAAATTTTTAACATAAATAACAAAAGCTGTCGCATCCTTTCCAACTAATACCTCCCCTAATTAACAGCAACGTTTCTAAGCTATAGACCAAGAATTACATCAATGTTAAATATATATTTATTATCTAGTCGTCGAACTAATAAAATTGATATTTCTTTTGGGAGAGTTAAAATGGAGAATTGAAGATTCGGAATTTAACATGTCCGCCAACCTAACATCCATGTTGTAAATTGTAGGCAGGATAATTCCCCTGAAGTTGATACCAAGCATCGGGTTCCTCCTCTAGTTTTGCTCGTGTTTTTGCCGAATTTAACATTTACTCCGTTACTTTAATCAACGGTTTGGATCCACCAAACAGACCCAGAGGCTAAGAATTTACTATAGTACCCTGCGGGCTACCGTAACGGCTGGGAACGGTCTTAAAATCAATCATGGGGTAATTAGGCTTGCAGCGCTTCCACATAAAAAGCTTTGGCAATCCATATTCCCATTCCAGTAGTGCCGGAATGCGATTCATCTTCAAGCAGTTGACACGTGTAGATTCTAGTTTTATTGCCCCTTCCATTATCGTTGCCTGGGATATCAGAGCCGGAGAATCATTAGCATTCTAAGCTCCAGCTTAACGCGTAAAAATTAAGCTAATTCAACCATTGCGCAGATTACATCATCAGAATCATCAAACGGAACAATTCTTCCGCATACAATAACTTCTTGCTGCGTAACACAGCATGACCAACTAACAAAGCAGCCATGATTTTTGGGTATTGATGACCAGAGTCGGATGCAAGTTGTTAGTTCCAGCAACAACCCAAAGCAAATAAAAGGAGTTCCCTTATTGGGAGTGGAGTGGATGCACAGACGCTCCTGGCAACAAAAATTTCGTTCCTGCACAGACGCTCCTGGCAACAAAAATTTCCTTCCCGAGGAGAGTAGATCCAGACACAACAACAAAACATTCAAAACATCCTCCAAACTCCACTAAAACATGAGTTGGGAATACAGACGCCAGGGGAAAAAATACATTTAGAATGCACACCAAAAAATGAAAATCAAAACAAGAAATTCCTACGCTGCTCTCCCCTTTCTATACAGTAGACACGAATCCCTACTACTCATTTGTTAGCAAAAGAAATTCAACTCTCCCCTTACGAACTAAAAATTGAGAGGAAAAACCAGAGCAAAATCCCAAGAAATTCATCAAAAAAGAAAAGAAAAAAAAGAAAACGAAAAGACCATCCCCAACTCAACTCAATTCCTGCTGCTGGATGAGCTCCTTCCGCAGCTTGTGTGAGAAGAGCTTGCAGGCATCCATGCTCAGATCGATTGCAGCCGACAGCGCTACGAAAACGGCCGCATCCTCCGTGCAGCTCACGTGCTGGATGCCCACCTCCACCATCGGCTTGCTGCATTTGCCCTCTCCCTCCACCGTAGACGACATCACAAAACCCTTGTAGAGGCAGTAAGGCCAAAGCCCATAACCAAAATCCCCACTGCTGCGCGGGCTGCACGCAGGAGAGCATGAATTCGCAGGCGTTGCACGCCCATTCCCGCTCATGTCGATCATAAATTTCCCACCCTTGCCAGCGCCAAGCGTCGATTCTGCAAGCAAAATTCCTGCGGCGGAACTGCTAATGTCCGGGAGAAGCTCGAAACGGTAGCCTAGGCCGTCGCTGCTGCCGCGTTCGCGCCATGCCTCGAGGCGACCCCAAGGTTTCCAGGTTCCATCGCCGGGGCGGAGGATGAGCCATGCGCCGGGGTTTGATCGGCTGACGCGGTCGGATCCAGGGGAGGCAACGAAAGGGGTGACCATCGATGCCGCCGCGACGGGCGAGCCAGAGAGGTCGTGGACGGTGATCGACCATCCCTTGCGTTCCTTGAGAGGGCGCTCTCGCTCGCTGCCGAGGGAGCTCAGCCAGCCCCGGGAGCTGCTCGGATCTGATTGCAATGATCTGTTTTCATGGCAATTCCAAAATGCCATCAGAAAAGTCTTACTTTAAAAGACGAATTCATTAGCGAAATGACAAAAACGCTAGTTCAGAAAAGAAGCGAAATTTATAAAAGGAAAAGTCCCCATCCTCCTTTGGAACCGAATCCAACCAATGTAGGACTAAGATAGTACGATTCCAAACGTGCATTTGGAATTTGGATTGTTTTACTGTCAAAACGGCTAATGGAAAACCTTCTATCTACGATTAATCGCCACGTAAACGCCTTAGATTAAGAGATGGTGCAGGAAAACTGACCTGCATCTAGCAGTCCGGTCACCGGAGCTCCTGAAGCTAAACTTGCAGGTGAAGACAGGCTGCCTGCGGTTGCCTTGGATCTGCACAACCTGCGGGCTACACTCGGGCTCGCCGTCGAACTGAAACACGAACCTCGGGTCTGGCTCCGCCCTCACAGTCAGATGCATCTGAGCCGACGCTCCTTTCGTCGCCTTCCCCACGGAGATCCACCCGTTGTGAAAAACCACAGCCTTCGATTCCGTTCCGCTCAGATCCAACGGCACGGATACCTTCCCAAGCAGCCTGCCAGAGCTGACCCCGCAAGTGCTCCCCCTGCGCCCGGTGTAAATCGAGATTTTCAGGCAGGGTCTCCCGGCGAAGATTGACTTTCCGGCGAGTTTCTGGAGATCGGCGGAGCTGAGGTGGAAGGAGGCGGCGAGGGTGGAGCCGTGGGGGTCAGGGAATGCGGTTTCGGGCGGGAGAAGCGGGACGACGGCGGTCTGGAGGGGGGAGTTAGGGAGGCGGATCTTGCAGAAGCAAGGGGAGGTGGAGGGGTGGACGACGGAGGGAGAGGGCTTGGCGGCGACGGGGATCTTGAGAGCAAGGTTTCCGACGAGAAGGCGCGCGAAAGGGCAAGGATCCATGATCTAGAGCTAGGGCTGGTCTCTTCTTCTTCTCCGGTCTTCGTCTCTCCGCGGGGGGGTAGAGGAGGAAGAGGAGGAGATTAGGGTGTCGAGGGTTTCTGGAGATTAGGAGAAGGAATATATGAGAGAGTGAAGTGTTTGGATGTCACAGGCTGGAATGGATTGGAATTTGGAACGAAGAGCGTAAAGAGAATAATCCATGGGAATGCGTGAGGGGAAAATGAGCTGGTGCGCAATGCGCATGTAGAGCATACTATAGCTCACTGGGTAGAGAAATCCGATTGATTTTTTTTGTTTTTTTTGTTTTTTTTTTAAAGAGCTTTTTATAGGAGAGAGAGAGAGAGAGGGACGTATATTGAGAAATGGTGTATGTGTACGGAAGAGGGGAGAGAGGGAGTGGGGTTAGTAGCAGGCATTGATGGGGTGGGGGAGAATGGTTGGCACACAGCTGGATACAGGCTGTCGCCTCGACAGTCAGGCGTCAAGTTGACGCTATCCGTCCGCGCGAGAGAAATACTCGGGCGACGAATAAAAACCATCCGCGCGAATCCTACCCGCGGCACACGTGTGGGTGGGTTGGAGCTCGCTTGTTGGCTTCAGCGGCCATGGGGGCCACTTTTGGATTTTGCTCCTTTCAAAAAACAATAAAAAAGGGAGAAGGAGAGCTGATCTAAGCAGTGATGCACGTGTGCGACCTGCTGACGTGGAGAAGCGGGTGGAATTCTCGCGATACACGTCAGCATCATGCTACTCGCTGCCCATTGCACTGGATTGTCGTCGCATGAAAATGATGAGATTAGTAAAATCTGAGACGGTGATAATATCGGCGTAACAACCAGAAATCATTTCATAGAAATGGATAAATCAGTAATAAAATGAATAAAGTAAAAATAAACAGGCTTATTGAAGAGAGATTTATGTAATAGTATAAAAAGTAGAAAATAATTGTAGATAATTATTGATTAATAAGTGTGAAAAATATAAACATTTAAATAGTTTTTACTTATCCGTGAATTTTCAAAGGAAAG
>JAYJMB010036380.1:1911-20875 GCA_036873735.1 Pouteria campechiana
ACCTATCCAACCTCTTGTTAAGGCCGTGATGGACCAAAGCACCAATGTTTTTGTTCTAGTCCTTCGGGATGGATCTGAAGTAAGGTGATCCAAATAATTAATTAATTATCGGTTTATAACCAAGTTCAGAAACCAAATTCCCTTAATAAGTAATCTTAACTAAAGAGAAAATTTTACAGCAACATCCCAAAAAGGTCAAAAGGTGCCAGATATGAAAAGGTTGGGAACACTTCGAACCTCCTCGTAAATTTATTGGTCTGCCATCTACAATGCGGGTGCTGTGCTATCCATTTAACAAAATGATAGACAGGCTTCACCACATGGGAGCACTAGAACAACATTCACATGCTAATGCATCGATGCCCTAGAATTCAACTAACCCAACAAGTACACTCTGTAATGCCCATGGATGGGGATCTTTCACCTTCTGGGGAGGACATCCGAAAAGGAAAAGTCATGGGGCGGACCTGCAACATTTAAGAACTTGCATAACCGAGCTAAATTTATGTAACTAATCAAAGAGCACTGTGAATAATAAAAGCAATCAGAGGCGCATACTATATTTTAAATCCCCAATGTTGGTAAAACACACACCAACACCCACACCCACACCCACAACAGAGGCATGCGCTCACGTAAAAACACAGACCCTCACCAATATGCATGTGGGTGGGCAAGCCAACATACATTGTATTTTGAATCCATAAAGTCGGAAAAACACAGGCATGTTTTGAATCCATAAAGTTGGTAAAACACAGACATGGATGAATGCACGCACACATGTAATGCCCATGCAAGCATGTGGACCCTCACACTCGCACAGAAACACACAAATAAATACATAACAAGAGCATCATTTCAAGCAAATGAGAGAGCTTTCTAATAGGTAAACAATTCAATGGGAAACTTTACCTTGTTGTTCAGCTAGAATGTAGAATGGAATATGAGAAACCATCTTCGAACCTCCTTCCCTCCAGTTAACAACACCAGGACTCGGGTGGTCCCCTCTTGAAGCTCCCAGGATAGACAAGCATATTGCTGGTTCATTCATTAATCCCAAGTAATCACAGGCACGTCTACAGACCCTCATATCTGAGCTCTGTGAACGAGCTACCTGTCACATCAATTCAATGAAATCATACAGAACTTGTTTGCAGGATATACACATGATCGTAACTAAATAATGTGACGAAAATTCTTGAGTTTTTAGTTTACACTGGAGAGCCCATGATTTTGCAGTGCAAAAACCATCAGCCTGATCACATAACATGGGTAGAGCTTACACTGGTATCGAATAGGAAGATGCTAGAAACTTCTTTCACCAGCATTTTCAGTTGCACAAGGAAGAGTATTGCATTTCGTGTCTAAAATGTCTATCCAAAACTAGGAGCATTCATTGGCATCTTTTGTTTTGGGACACATGCAATCTTCTTTGGATCATTCAATCATGACCCCAAAGGATTAAAGAAGAAATGCACCTCATGTAGAGAGAGAGAGAGAGAGAGAGAGAGAGAGAGAGAGAAATGCTGTTACATTTAGTTAAATTATAGCATTTCAGAAACATGAAAGCAGAGCACAAACAAAAGAAAAGAACAAACCTTGGCCAAGGAAACACGGGCCCTAGGAAGTAATTCACGGTGGCATGTAGCAAGCTTTGCAATAGCTGTCACCACGAAACAGAGAAGCCTAGCCTGTGATGATTTTCTAAACATTTTACCATCCGCACGATGTGCTGATTCCTGACTTAAGCCAATACGACTACAAAGCAGAAAACATAAATAATGATAATCAACAAATTGCCCAGTGAACATATATGAATCTAGTTGGAGCTATTGTGACACCAACCTAGATGAAAGATTTTCATATAGAAGTAATTCTAAGCTCTCAAAGAGCTCTCGAGCCGCATCCTTGTAAGAGATGCCTCCACCTCCATGCTCCCCAATAGCCCAACACAGTTGAAGTGCCAACTCTGTCTATGGAATAATACATATTTTCATAAATGAGCTTGTCTTGCAAATCCAGTGACTGGGTCTATGCAATGGCTGACAAACATTTGCTATCTGAAGCTTTGAATAATAGGAAAAAGAAATACACTCCGCTCAGCATTAGCAGCATTTGCTTAGGCAGACTCCTCCAAAGATTCCAACAGTTTACAGTGGAACATGTCTAATATGCATATATTGGGCAATGAAACATGATGCCAGTAACTTAGCACAGAATATGCAGGAAATGGCGGTCCCAGATCTGCAGCTTAAGTATAGATTAACAGTCACATTCAAATGTTGAACCAAATTTGGACATGCAAAGTTCCTTCTGATCAGCTGTCTTCAACTGTTCACACTACACTGGTGACATTTTTTGAAAATGCCTTTCTAAAACACAGAAAAGTTTCAGCTTTTCTTGACATGCGTGCAGCTCAGTGGAGGCTCTTCCAGGTAGCCATTTGATAGGACTCTACAGGAAGCCATCAATTTCTATGCTTTATTATCATTCTTAAAAAGCTTTATAGTAATACTATACTCGCATTAATTTTTGTGATTATTAGATTTAAGATTTGTAGAGATAAAAGATATAATGTGGAACACAGATTGCTGCAAGTTTGCAAGCTTGAATTCATAGACAAAGGTACACACAAACGTATTAATACTAGAACAAAAAGGCATTCCACAACCATTCATCATCATATGTGATCTAGTTTCCATATGTTGTAGAAAAGAAAATGAAGAAACTAAAATTACATTGAAGGCTCAGGTGACCCTTGACAGCTCAGATAACTCATCAGTTGTCAATATTGATTCATTGAAGACTTCATTAACATGGGAAAATGGACTACAAAACCCACCATGAACAGAACAGATACATCGAAAAAGCAGCAAAACTAATTTTTTCTCCATCATTAGGATCCATTTGAATACATGGAAAAGGAGGAGGAAACTTTTTCCAAGCCCTTTTCCCCTATTCTTTAACATAATTAAAACCCCAATGACAATTCTTTTTTCTCATCATTACAAATATTTCCAATCATTAACCCCATCTTTCCCAATCATTCACCATAAATATTATCTTGACTCACTTTCTAGCTGACATCATTTTATGTCATTTGCTTTAAACCCCATCTCTTTTATACTTGCTTTTACACCTATCCAAATTGATCCTAAAAGGTTTGACATTAGCTAGAAAATATTGGAAAAATACAATTTTATGCTCAAATAAATTGCTTGACATGCAATAAAAGCATATTATGGACAGATGAAGCACCCTTCTTACCTTTGTAGAGCTGTCATAAGCTTCTCCAAGTCTGTCAATGATCGGCTTCTGCAAAATATCAAGCAGATAGCACTAGCACTATAAATTTAACAATGATTAATTCACCAAATGACAATGCAGCATAAATATTGAGGGTCTCTTAATAGAATAATACTTCAGGTAAATCAAAACAGATAAAAACACAGCAGATTCCCCACATAAAGCAATACCTCTGTGACTTGTAAGCTACACTACTAAGTGTATCTTTGCATATGGCATAGCTTGTCCTCTTGAAACAACCATATGACATAAGCATGTTCTTCGATTTATCAAAATAACAATGTGCAATATATCTCATGCTCATATTTTGCAGCAACCAACAAATTGAAATCAGAACAAGAGAAGATTATCAAATTCTGAAGGGTAAGATAAAATACGAGGAGCACAGGGAGGATTCGAAGAGAAAAAACAGAGAGGAATGTTGACAGGATTGTTATTCAAGAAAATAGGGAAAAGTAGGAATAGAATACAAGAATAAGAACAGTTTGTTTCATCTGAAGCTGGAAAATTATTGTTGATAAGGATCATGATTAAAGTCTCACATTTAGATGAAGGATGAAGAGCAAAATCAGGAATTTTTGACTTTATCTAAAAAAAAGCATAGAATTAAAGGAACTATGCTCACTATCTTCAGTATGGTTAAACATGATAAAAATGTTAAAATATTACATTCCTTGGTGCATCTCGTTGGAAAACGATTTTTAGTGGCTAGGTTATCTTTTATAATTTACTTAGATTTTCCATATATGGACAGTGCCATGAACTGTGCTGACTAGGCCGATCAAATGGTCAACCCAAATGACGACAACTACTCAGCATGCCAATGTGGAGAGTAACTTTTGTCATCTAGCAAGGAATAAGAAAATGTCAAAGTAGATTTTGTTAACCTTTTGGTCTACCAGGAAAAGGAAGCGAAAAGAAGAAGAAAAATTGAAATTCAAAAATATGGAGAAAAAGGGAAGAAATGATGTGACACGACACGAGAAAACGGTTAAATGCAACATAAATAAACTTTTTAAAGAAAAAGATAGGAGTTGATGATTAAAAATATAGATGATGAAAACAACAGAAAAAACATTGTTAGATTATATGGAGCTAAGTAATTGTCACATTAATTAAATGGAGGGAAAGGAACAAAAAGGAATTTCCACCCCTTTTCCCTATTACCAAACAAGGCCTTTAATTAAAATAACAATAAGCTATACAAATGAATAATGAAAGCAGATTGGGGGACAAAATGTTTTGTTCTCAAAAGTAAGAAAAGTAGTCCAGATGCAGTGTGCAGTGGCAAGCTTCATTACTATTTTTTAATTTCCTTTTTCAACCGAGAGAAAAATTCCCTCAGTTCTACAGTAGCCATGCACTCCTATACTGCTTTGAAAACCAGCACTCCTATCTACTCTTCTAGCACAAAGAATGTGTTCATCAACAACTGTGCACCAACACATTAGTAGTCATACGTACACGGAACCAAACGCCCATGAATCTTCCCTTATCTCTACTACTATTGGTAGTAGGACATTGATTAGTGCTAACAAGTAGAACCATGGTTCTGAATATATGGCCTCCTGGAAAACCTATATGATACAGGTGTATCATGTTGATATCAAACCATATTAGACATTTTTTTAGCCAAAAAATTATGAAAAAATATCCAAAAACCAATAAATTGAGATATGCAAGAATATGGTTATTTCATATTTTGCACACATAAATGTTGGTGTATTGCTCCATTCTTTTTAAGGCAGCTATTTAGGCCTCAAGTTATCAAGTTCACATAAAAAATTCAAAAAATTAAGATGTATGAGCATTTAATAAAGCAAGCTAAATATTCAAAATCACAATTTTAGAATAATTAACTTTCTAATATAAGAAATGAATAGCCTTTTTACCTTATCACCACGAAAATTGAGCACCTACCAGGTTCCTCATCAATATCATCCTCATTGTTGTTGTTGTTGTTGTTGTTGTTATAACTATACTGCTCATACCCATATGCATAAGGATAACTTGTAGGCTAAGGAGATTGTGTTTGCATTCTTAGTAGTTGCTCATCCTTATACCCCTCTTCAATTCTTTCCAATATCTTGACTTGTATGTTATGACTGTGAAGATCAAGGGCATTCAGCACTTCAATCTCACTTGTGCCTCGTACATCTATAGTTTCAAGTCCACCATTATCATTATCACCATCACCATTGTCCATGCTACTCTTATTCTCATGTTTAGATCTAGTTGCACAGCTACTAGCCCACTTCAATTTCAATAATTATTTTTATATGATTTTTATGTTGTTCTTCTAACGAGCTTTGGGTAGTTTTCCTCTTCACTATTTTTCACATATTTATTATTTTCTCTCTGTTATAACCATGGGAGAAGCAAATCATCTTAAGCTCATCAAATATATAATCTAAGTTTATTGGACAATATGGCTCCTGCTCAACTTGACCTATAACTTTCTCCATACTTCTTAGGTTTATTCTAACAATATAATGGAAGAACATTACTCTCCATTTTTTGTTGCTTTATTCTATTACGTTGTTTGGTATGAATCAATGTGAAAGTACTTAAATTCTCTTAAAATGTAAAGCACCTTCTTCATAATTTGCGCACTATTGAGTTAGAGTAATCAAATTTATATTATATTAGTTTAATAATTTGAAATAATAAAATATAAATGACAAATAAAATCATAGATCATCAAAAATTTATTGTTTACCTACTACAAATTCATGTATAGTTGCTCTTGCAAGTCGATCTATAAAACTTCTCATTCCAAGTTCACATATTTTAACCAATATCATATAATATAATTATATTTTGTATAACAAATTAATAATAAATAATATAAAAATAAAATTTGTAAATTGCTATTGTTTGTATACTTGTAAATTGTAATATTGCAGAACTTACTTCACTAATCACTTGAATTTATCAAATGCTCTATGACATTTTTTAAGCCAACTCTTATTTCCTCGGCCTTTATATATATATATTGAAATATTAACATATTGGATTCAAGAAATAAATAACAAATATAAATATAATAGCTAAAACAAATTAATAAATAAATCATATAAACTAAAGCACTCAAACAATATATTTTCATAAAACAATTAATCAACTTAAAAATTTTTACCTATAGTATGGAGTTTATGATAAAGTAAATCATTCCAACACTTATCAATTAACTTCCAATAATCTTTACAATCCTTGCGATTTATTTGTATAAAGAATTTTGTCCTAGCCATTGCTTCATAAATAAATCTCATTACAAGCCTTACTTTCAACAAGTCTAAGAACCTTAATTAAATATCCCCTACCATCACAGTCTTATGCACTTTTTCCCAATATATATTATCTCTTATAATTCTACGCATTTCCATTAAAAAGCCACTTAAAAGCTTTCCATATTTATATTCAATCCATTATCAAAAGAAAATCATCTCACTAAATGTACCTCTATGTGTACATGAACTCTCCAATGCTAGAAAGTGTGTTGCAAAACAAGTTAACTCAGATTTCAACAATTCACACTTGTTAGTAAACACATTAGAACAAGGACTCAATTCTGATTATAAATAAATATGGTGATCACCTTTACTTCTATTATTTTTACTCATTCTAATATCCTCAAGAATCAAATCAATGTAATGAGCTATATAAGATGATAAAAATAATGGTTTCTCTTTTCTATGAACATCTTTCTCGTTACCTTGCATGAAGTTTCACTGTTAGTGACATTTGAACTACATTACTCTCTCCGATTTTGAAGTTTCAGTGTTAGCGACAATATGAACTATATTACTCTCTCCAATTTCATCAACTATTTTTTTCATCAAGCTAAAGATATACAACGCAATCATCACTTGATTAATTGCATCAATTGACTTTATGAAAACAGTACCTAAGGGATATTATATTATAAAATTAATCATACTCAATTTGATTGAGCCAATCTAACCATCACACATGATTGTGTAGCCTCTTGTTGCCCATATCTTCTTAAATCTTTACATGTAATTCCAAATTTCTTGATATACTTCTTCTGAGTATTTTTAATTAATTTCATACAAAGTTAGCACTTTAATATCACTTCCAACTTCAATCACCACATTCACAAATACTTAAAGTATCAAAAATCTGCAACAGATGGAGGAATGCTAATATGAAAAAAGAATTTACAACCATCCTATCAAAATTATCAATTATGCTTTTACTCGACATTTATTTCAACTTTTTTGTTTAGCACTTGCCTTTCTAAACAATTATTCAACTTCAATTGGTGCTTGTGGTTTGGCTTATTCCTCAAGGTTAATATAAGTTGGAATTAGCCACCTTTACATGAAATCATCTTTTTTTTTCCTTACGCTTAAAGTAATTTATAAACCTTTAAAAGTTCCTTTATTACCACTATTGGATCCACCATTGCTTCCATGAACTTTATTAATTGACTTTTTGAAAACATCAATTAACTATTGACATAACTCATCTTCTTAAGTAGTTCATAAACTCCCCCTTCTAGCTATTATCTTTTTATAATCACCATCTGACTCATCATTTTCATCATTTCGTATTGAAGATAAATCAAATACTTCTTATCGACATATATCTAAAGTTGTCTTCTTTTGCTTTTTTCTATTTGCTTTCTATAGTTTTATATCTTCTAAATTTTTTCTCATCAACAACATTATTTTTTTAGGGATTGGTAGAAACCTAACAACATTACCCTTTTCATATGCAATATTGCTAGAATCTAGCTTCCAATTACTAAATTAATATCTTGTAAATTTTATCATTATAGCTCAATGATGGATAATTATGAAAAAAGTGCACCACATCTTAAGAGAATTACTATAAAGATTTGAGCCAAACTACATCTTCAACTATTTGTAAAAGAAATAGAAGTGGACCTGAAACTGAATGAGATGTAGAAGGTATAAGTAAAACTGTAGTATTAAGCATAGATCCTCAATCTTCATAGTCACAACATGTAAGTTGAGATCATGGAAAAAGTCCAATGACACAACAAGAGGAGAAAGATAAGGACGAAAAGGAGGATGTGGAATAGCCACCAAAAATGCAGACATAATCTCCATGGCCTACAGGTTATATGCATATTGGTAATATTATAGACAATGTCCACCACAACCCAACCGACTTCAACTAGGGCTGACTCATATAATTATTTTTTTAGCTATCTGCCACAATATGGACATATATATGGGTAGTACAACTACAACAATAACAACAATGAAGATAATAATGATGAAAAACCTGCAAGGCACTTATTTAGGTGGCGATAAGGTAGAAAGCCTATCATTTAAAACATTATTTTTGTTATGATAGTCAATTATTCTAAACTTGTGATGTTCAATATTTTGCTTACTTTATTAAATGCTTATAGTTCTCAATTTTTTCAATTTTTCATTTGAACTTGATGATTTGACGCATAAATAGCTACCTTATGAAGAATGGACCAATACAATATCATTTATATTGTAAAATAGAAAATAACTATATCTTCTTGCATATCTCAAAATTTTGGTTTCTTTTTAGATATGTTTTCATAATTGTCTTAAAAAATAAAAAATAACACCGATATTGTCTTATATGGTCCAATACTGATACAATCATATAGGTTTCTGTGGGGCCATTGATATGCACAACCATGGCACTCACTAATATGAAGCAACAAATATATGCCAAAAAGTATCAAAATGAATTAATATGCCAATATGTTCATGCTTAAAACTTACTCTTTCACAAATTGGTAGTATACTTTAACAGTTTAACCCCTTTCATAAATCACTATGTCTTTGGTTGCTGGCATAAGAAAAAACGATAAGATATTCACCTCTTTCTCTTCCCTTTTTATGAGATATAACATTTACCAACCCAGCAATCCTCACTTAATCCAAACAATCATACTTTCCCCTCATATTAACCTATATTTCTAATTATTACACTCTATCTTTCTATCTAAAAAGTCTATATATTTAATCTTTATTTACTTCATCATGTCTGTTTTGACTGACAATATTTCCATCCATCCATCCATCTTATTCTCTACTTCATAAATACCTAACACCTCCTTAATAAAATGTTCATGTTAAAACTTAAATCTCTTTCATAAAATGCTTCATCTCCTAGTCCTGCAGATTTAATATGTAAGAACAGATCCTCAATCTCTTCAAAAAGTGTTACCACACATTATTGTAACTATAATCTGCAAACAAGCCATCCTCATTTCAAACCAAGTTATAACATCATTCATGTTCACACCATGGAAAATAAAGTACCTTCAGCACTGCAACAAAATGTGGGCATCGTTGAAATGCAGCTAGCATGAATTCTAGAAGCCTCCTTCGGACCTGTAAAGATATACCACAGCCATGATTAATAATTTGAAGAGACACAACTTGTTGCAAGCAACTTAAGCTACAAAATATTACCCAATCAGCACAGTTCCAGTTTCAGGCGTAAAAGGAAAGTACTTGTACATCAACATACGTATTGCAGAAGTCAAGGCCAGAGAATTATTTTCTTGCCACAAACACCAAATCTCCTAATGCAGTGGATCATGACCTAAGGAATGCTCATTAATTCTTTATTTTGTTTCATTTTATTATGGTCATCATGTTAGGGCATTCCTTAGGTAGCTAATCAGCATTTTTTAAGCACCCGGTTCCTTTCACCGAAAAAAAAAAAAGAAGGAAATAGCGGCAATAAGGCCAATTACTCATTTAAATATTCATTTCTTAATTCCCATCACCCACCTCATAAGAGAAAGTCTTTTCTGGAAATATCATTGCATTTCTTGTCATAAGTAGTGGGATCAAAGCGCATATTAGGGCTGCAACAAGCGCACTCCAACATCAACTTTTTGACACAATTATATGCATGATTGAATGGATTTTGTTTTAGGAAATGAGAAAAAAATAATAATAATATATGCAAACATGAATCAGTCCAAAAAAGAGAAGGTTGCAATTCAAATACAGTTTTGAGTAGCATACAATCATTAACATCCTTTATTGCAATTGCAAAGTAAATGTTGAGAAATCGAGGTGCCATATGAATTGCTTGTTTTAGACGATCAGAATGAGGGCTATTAATTGCTGCCTGCAACGTTGCAGCTATGCCAGGGGATGTCCATTGGCGTTCCTGCAAATCCATGTATAAAGATTATCAATTATAAATTCACCCATGGGGCCTAGATTATCAATATACATACATAAATATATATATATATATTCATAGGAAAATGGTTCGATAAAACCTACATACATACATATGTGTGTGCGTGTGTGCATATCTAAATAACCAATTGCAAAAAAAATTGAATGGAGTTGGCAAATTATTCCCACATTCTCTACATCATTGCACAAAGCAAAAAGACGTTATATAACCCTCAAAATATAGAAAACATAATCAAGATTCAAGACCTACAAAACCATGGATCAATAATGGCCTTTGTATCTTTATGTTGGTCACCCTAAAAGCAGAAGTATCAACCTTCGTATCCATTCCTCAAATGAAGACACAAAAAGTCCATGAAGGCAACATGAAGATTTTGCCGATTACTCAGGTGAATCAACTTTCCAACAGCAGATCAACCATAACATCAAAAATTGATTAATGTTTGGATAAAGAAATAAAAGGATATTCTCCATCTAGAATTAAGTAAGTTGTAAAAGAAGATGAGAAAAAGGAAATATGCTCTGAAAATAAAAAATGCTCGGAAAAGCCCCCAACAATAGTTTTATTACGATCTATAACATAGCTCTAAATCTGTTTACTGCAAGAACTATTATCGGTCCATCATACTTCTCTCTTTTTATTTTCTTCTTCTATTTTTTTCCTTTTTTTTTAATGAAAAACCACTGTCTATAATTGCATACACGTCAACCTGGTTACCAACAGATGAACAATTAGTGTATACATGCATGACTATACCGCAAGTCCATCATTCTCATCTTTGAGGAGATCAAGAAACAAAGAGTCTGCAACATCTATGGTACTATTGTCATCAGAACCAGAGTCCCCCCCTCTATCTTCTATGGTTGAACCAGTATATGCCTCATCCATTAGTGCAAGCAGCATCTGCATCATAAGACAGGCATCCTCACTTAGGAGACTAGTACTGCAAATTTCAATTTCACTCATTTAAGTCTCTAAAGTTCTCAAGATAACCTCAGGAGCCGTACTCTTCTGAATTGAAGCGATATTACTCCCAATTAGAGAACCCGAGCTGCGCTCAACCTTTTCCAATGCCACCACAAGTACTGTTGTGGGTGAACAGTTACATTAAAACATGATGTCAAAAAATACTTAGAGAAAACATTACTGTCTAAAAGAGCATGACGTTGCTGCTGGTTTCAGCACAACAGCACAATATAATATGCATAATGAAGCACTGAACAAAAACATGGATTATGGACTAGTAAAATACATAAATGGAAGCTAAATCCACAAACTTTGAAACTGGCAAAGAGGAAGAAAGGAGAAAACAATAGCAGGACAAAGGAAAAACTCACTTGGTAAATCCATAAGCGATGGGAAAAGTGGAAGAAATGAACCAGGCGATATCATTCCTGGAAAAACCTTCATAAATGGTTTCTCTAATCTGGAATGCAAGATAGAAATACGAAGGTTAACTCAAAATATGAAGGTTAACTCTATCCAGGCAATATTCCCACTAGCTTATCATAATAAAGACCTGTAAACAGATTGGTCCAGGTTGACAGATGACAGACTAAGTCACTGAGAATCTAATTGATTAAAAAATCTTGGCAGTGAAGTTGGTATACAAGCGGGCAGCTCAAAGAAGATGATTGCAACAAAAAGCCAACAAGTATATGTATGCAAAAAATAGATAACAACAGATGGAAAAGTGTTTACGTAACAGATTCAGTAGGTAACATCAACCATTTAGGGGGCCAAAACCTTCTGTTGCAAGAAAGAAAGAAACAGCGGGCTCCTAATCAGCCTATGTTGGCCCTGTCAAGGTGACAGTAACTCTCTCACACCAATGATTTATATAGCAGTAAAGGAATAATCACAGAATGAAACTTACTTCTCTCCATGCCAAGCAATGAGCTTCAGCAACAGGGGAAAGAACTGCAAATAAAGATTTCTTATTAGTAGTAGATGATTTAATCCCAAAAGAGGATTTGTGGGTTACAAACACAGGAAAATTAGACAATAAAGCCTTGCATTTTAGGTGCTGGATAGATAGGTAGATGTTGCACAAGCAACTTGGCTGAAAGACGCTTTAGAATATTCGACTAGCAAGATTGTATCTGAAAGCACATCACTCCTAGGTTGGCTAGCATAAACACCAAATACACCAAACCAATTAATAGTTAACTTAAGCTGATCCCCTGCGGAGAAAATTGTACATTTATGCAATAGAATTGTAAATATTCCTAAGAAGTTTCTTTTTTTGTCCTCAAAAACTCTGACCATAGTGTAAGCCAAAGACTAAGCTTAGAGATTCTCCTATTGAACAATCCCAGAAAATCAATGCTCAAGATAAACTACGTTAAGTTCCTTAATTATGCTTTAATATATGAAATGGACGTAGGAATAGGTTTCTCATCTGCAGGATGCACAATCATTTGCCAACGGAAAACATGGGGATGCATGAAATTACATTTCTCTGCCCAAGCGGTTAAGAATGGATATTTGTCAAGTTTCGGGTGCACCAGACTTTTAGCTGCTTGCAATTCAATGCAACCAAGCATTTAGAACTTCATACCTGAGGTAGTAAGGTTGGAAAAGAAGTCAAGAGTTTAGTTCTGTTGTTGTCAAGAAAACTGAGGGCTGCCTCAGCAACAACAGGATCAGCAAACTCACTGCAACCACAAGATTCAAGAAAGGAATGTTTGCCCGATGACTTCGCATTATATCAAAAGAAACAAGAAACAGAGAATCAAAATATTTCAGAAACACCATCTTCTTCCATCCAGATGGGTGTGCATACCGACTCAAGCACGAGCGAAAAAAGGTCCGCAGGCTTCCATCAGCGTCGTGGAGGACCACCTCTCCAAAATCAATAAAAAATTGAAGAATGGCCTGTGGAAAGAAGTGACAGGAAAACCGGAATAAACCCTCGTGTTAGAAAACATCCACTAGTTTGCTTTCAACGAAATTTCAGTGAAATGGGGGCTTTTATCAAAGACCAATGACAGTTCGTCCATTTCCATCTACTACTGATAGTAATTGAATTGGAAAGTGCATCTAAATGCATTGAAGGAGGAGAGAGACCAGAAGGAGGAGACCGTTGGAAGTGCGGGTTTGGGAAAGCGATGCAATGGAGCGCTGGAAGAGCTTGTTTATCTGAGGGTAGACTCTAGCGATCAGATCGTCCGAGTTGCCGTCCTTGCACATCTCGTAGAGCTTCTTCACCTGCAGCGAGAAAGAGACAACGGGTCGAACAAAAGGAGAAATTGGAAGCGAGGAGAGACTGATGTTTTGAAATTTTCGTACAGATGGGAGGAGGGAAGGTTCGGAGGCAGGGTCGGAGGCGGAAGACGAATCTCGGGCAATGGCAGAGATGGTTCGGAGATGGAAATCCCAGTCTCCGTCTCCATTGTTTGGCTTCGCCATCCCTTCCCGGGGCTCCATACCGTGTGGAATGCAGGCAGGAAAGAATTGATAACGCTATGCATAATTGTATTTTTGTCGAACCTCTAAACACCTGAAAATGTCCATTTCATTCAACACAACATTACATTGCAGAATACTTTTACTCTCTGATTTTTTACGGGATGCAATTAAATTGTTGCCGAGCTTGGGCTCATATTATTTTAAATTGATTAGTGAATATATTTATACATGCATGCAGATACGCCACTCTTAGCAGCTTTTTCAGTTTCTTACCTTCAGATACTAATATTTTGTGCTTACTAAGACCGCTTGATCATCGATCAATCTTTTGTATACGTTAGTCACCATTTACGCATCTTGCCCTTACCAATAAACCAACAGTAGTGGTCTAAATTTTCATCCGAATTGATGAAATACTTCATTATTGATATATGACCTGACTTTGCCTTTCCTATAATGCAGCAATCGTGGACTAAATTTTCATACCAAATATGGCCGAATTATATGAAGTATTGCATTCTATGGCCTGCGACCATGCCTCCATCCTTTGGAATTAATTAGTTTTGTATGGAATTTTTCAGATTGCGTGAAATACTCTGATGAATATAAATCTCTCTGTGCTCCCATCACTAGAAATTCTAACCAAGCCAAGCTTCGAGTTTTTAGATGATATATGATTGACTGCGGCACAGGAGGAAAGGGCAGCAATCTCCTTGCAAGCCTCGTACTGAAACCAGAAGATAACCCTCGACAGCACAAACACGGCTTAAGAAGTCAAACAACATAATGATTTTTAAATGCCTTCATCTTACGCAACTACTGAAAAACAAAACCCAAATTAAGGGGCAACATTTGTAGTTCTTTCCAATCTTCCTAGAGCTGTCTATGTTTATAGCTGAAGTGTAAGAAGATGGACGCCAATACCCCAGCTTTGAGTAGAGTCGGCCAAGGTATTCCATAGCTCCCCCTCCCAAATAGCCCTTTAACAAATGGTAAAAAGCAGAGCAGCACCCAAGCACTACAAAACATCTCCCCCAGGCCGGGTGAGCCGCCAAAGGGCTGCAGAGCTCTTAGCAAGCCCACAACAATGGCAAGCATGTGCACCAACACAAGAGCCGTGGGAGGAAGGAAGATTGGCGAGGAGTCGAAGGTGAACCGCCCAGAATCAGCATCATCGTCACTGCGCGTGGCGCTTTGATCTTTACGGGTGACTTCGAAGATGGTGTCAGACAGGCCCAGAAGCTTCAGTAGGACGCTCAAGGCTCCAAATAAACATGCTGTTGCTGATGTTATCTTGGACATTCTTTGATTGTTCCACCAGTTGCGGATGGAGAGCCCACATTGTAGATATTCGGCTAAACCATGGAGGTTTTGAAAGATGAAGAGGACAGCAACGACAATCATCCATGGATCAGATGCCTGCGCGTTAAATGATACAAAAGTCAAATGGAAGTTAAGGTGAAGTTCAAATTCTGTGTTGTGTTCATTGAAGCTGATATAAGTCTCACATCAGTTGAAAAAGCTTAAAATGTATGTGGGAAAAGAACTAAAATTGTTAGTCATTTTGGGTGAAATTAGCCCATTTCACAGTCAAACCTAAGCCTATTTGACTTTTGTTTCGTCCTTGTCCTCCATGAAAAGTTTTTCATTCCTAAATTCCAACATCTGTTTGCGACTTTTTTCAAATTAGCTAGTTATAAGTTTAAGCTCATTCTCTTGACTTGTTATGGTATTTTAGAATGGATCTAGCCTTTTTAATATAATACTGGGCCGTAGCTCCCTTACCCATATTCCGATATTTTCACATTTGTTTATGGCTTCTTATTAGCTTATCTGTTAACTAAATTAATGTTTTATAACTTGCTGTGATATTTTAAAACGGATCGAACCCAGATTTCCACTCAAGCATCAATGCTGCTTGCATGGGTAGAACAATTTTTATTATTACTTACCTTCGGAAGAAAAGAGGTGTTGGAGAAGATGCAGAATGCGGGCAGAGCGGCATAGCATAGCTCTGGAATGGAGCGTAGCGCCCATATGCTCACCGACACATAAGCCATGCACTGTCGGAAACTTAGGTTCTTGTTGAGGGCAGCCGATAAGGGGCCATTCTCGCAGAAGAGTATTTCTAGAAGGCCTGTCACCCACCTTCTCATCTGTGAGAGGGTAGCAGGCCCACCCCTGGGTGCACATCCAAGGAAGGCAGGTGGCTCTGGCGTGCAAAACACGGATCCCCAGCCTAATGCATGAATCTTGAGGCCTGTCAGTACATCTTCTGTAGTCGACCCATACACCCACCCTACCTGTAACAACCATCAACATCAAGGAATTAAAACTTTGCATTTATCAGCTTCATACACGTATTAAGAAGCTCAGATTTGATGGGGGGATTTGGTTTAATGTAAATTATGTATAAATGAAATGAAGACATATGAATTATTAGCATTGAACGAGAAAGATGCAAATTCTCTTTACCTCATTACCCCAGCGAGTGTTGAACTCATACCGACAGTCTGCAACCTCCTTGGCTGCCTCAGCTGCGACTGGAAGATCAAGTGGTCTACATGATTCTTCATATTCTCCACACATTATCCGAGCAACTGATTCTGAGAAAATCCGCGAACCACCAAAGGCCTTTGCCAGTGGATTTTCGCATAATTTACCTATGCAACATAATACAATATTCGTTAATAGATGTGATTTTATATATTCAAAAGAAGATTAAAAATGGACCAGTAGCCTTTTCCTGTATAGCCAAGTTTTTTAATTTCCATGAATTTTTTTATATATGTGTCTTGACGTGATCGATGAGAGGACCAACCCCAGCTAACTATTCTTTGGGTGGAGCATCTCTCTTTGAGCTGTACTGTCTATGAACTGGGTATAGCTAGTCTGGCTAAGAAAGAAATGAATCTGACTACGTGAGGAGGTGAAAAATGCGAGGCCAGTGACTTTACCATTGCTTGGGTTGGACTGTCTATTTTTCTGGTATTCACGGGGCGGTTGCCCGTATACAACTTTTCTTCTGTGAAAGCATCCCGTCCCTGCATACATCACCCCTTGAATTCCCGCTGTTCCACGCAATACAGTCTGTGTATATGGAACAAATAGACAAATCAACAGCCAAATTACGACGATCAAGAGCAATGATGACAGTGTGGCTGTGTAAAAATTTTATGCATGAATCGCATATCGGGTTCAAACCCAAGATTTATCATTCAATTGTCCAATTATTTGGCAATGACTGGATGATTGAAATCAAAATTACCAAACCATGTAAAGATGCATAATCATGTTAAAGGTCCATTTGAATGCATTAGGAAAGAAGTATATTAACAATACACTCTCTTTTATACTTACTTTTAGATCAACATAACATGTTTACTATTATAATAACTTGGTTTTTTTGTTATTAATTATATTTTTAATTAGTTCTTTTTTTTAAAGCCTACATTACCTGCTATACTTTTCTGATGCAACTTTTTTTTTAATACATTCTATCCAAGAAAGGTACGGACGGCACTGGAGTTTCTTTAATTTCCAATAAAAAATAATTTATGAACCACCCATGTGGGCCTGAAATTAGTTCTAGTTATTAATTATATGTCCAAAATATCCCTAGATCACACTCCTGTTAATCGTAAATAAATAAATATAGATAGAACCTTACTTCCTGTCCGACAAACATCTGATTGCCGAAGGGGTCATCCTTGAGGCCGCCGTAGAATCTTTGTGGGAATTGCACAAAAGCACACTCTATTTCTCTGTGGTGGCCCAGCAAGAGGCACATGGCTTGAAGGACAGCCTCTGGATTGCTCACAAACATGTCGCAGTCCACATTCAACATGAACGGCGCATTTGTCATCACTCCTGATACCCTTGTCTGATCATTTTACACACACAAAAAAAAAATACAATATTAAAATCACATAGTAACATATATATATATGTATACACACACACATATATATATATATATATCCACCAAAATTTTCTTTGATTGTCTAATTAATGACCGTGCAGGCACATCCTTGCCCACTGACGCTATTTAATTTACCTACAAATTAAGGCCATAAATAGCTTGTTTCTGGAATAATTAATTAGTCACCACCAAGTTTTAAGTTGTAAAAATTAGACATAAGAATATAAGGCCACATATTTTGCATAAATATGGCCATAATTTTTTTTTCTGTAGAAGGAAGTGTTGAATTTATTTGTATGAAAACCCGAATTTGCTGTTAGTGAAGCTGATTTGTAAAATGAAATTGATTATTTATATAATTTTAAATTTTAAATTTATTTTAATCAATAATAGTATTATAATTATTTCGTCAAATAAATCATATTAAAAAATTATTTTCGATTAATGCATCTCGATTCCATCTTTCGAGAAGTTGTGATAAACTAATAATTAATGTGGGCGTGTTTAATTGGTGAGAAAAATATAATATTTACTTGGGAGATTGGAGGAAATGGAAATGAGATGGTATAGAAGTAATAATAAATAAAGATAAAATATATAGAATTTGCTAAAAGGAATTGGCAAAAGAAAATAAAATTTTGATTATTAAAAAAGCAAGTTTGATCAGAGCAAATAGATATCTTATCAAGGCCACCTATCCAAACAGCCGTGTGCCAATTTTTGAAAGTTCCCAACAGCTCATCAAATGGCATGAATGGCCCACGCGTTCATCACTATCAAAGATATGATTGATATTACACATGTAAAAAGCAGCCGATTATAAAATGGCTATCGTCCTGTTCAACGATGGGTGCATTGATTAATATATATATATATATATATATATATATATATGGATCTTGGGAATGATATAAGTTGGCATTTTGGGCACTGTACATACCAGAACGTTCATAGCTCCAGCCTTGTAGTGATGGGATTGCTTTGGCCTCTTCTCCCTGGCCACGTATATGAGATGAGGGATAGCTGCTCCTGTCCTGTCCTTGTTTTCCCATAGGACCTATATGGTATATATGGCCACAGATAAAAAGTGCAAATATGAGGACAAGATTAATGCAGATATAT
>JAYJMB010036391.1:0-34068 GCA_036873735.1 Pouteria campechiana
CCTTTTTGAAATTTTCGGCAACCAGAAGCATGGATCTGGTGCGGCGAGAAGTCATCGGAGATCAAGAAGTCGGCGCTGAGTTTCTGAATAGAGCGGATCGACCGTCCGACGGTCGGACGACAGTGGCGCAAGAGGCAGCGGCAGTTGTTTTTTTCCATTCTGTCAGAAAACAGAGGTGGCATCCTTGTCCGCTACATCAGCATCAAGCGGAGATGGCAGAGGACCAGTCTGATTCGCCAGAGGAGCGACAGTTGGCGGGAACCATTGTCAAGACGACGCAAGAGGCAGCATCTGCCTACGATCGCCAAACACGCTGATGGGTTTGATCAGTCGAACGTGGGAGAGATGCCAACTATATCTTTGCCTTGGCATCGGACTGGCCTAGCCCATCTCGACGGAGAGCCGCTAACGACGCCCAAGTTACCCCGTACAGATGCAAAGACGTCTGCAGCTTGTGATGAGGTGCCGCGTAGTCGAGGAGGCAGGCAGGTGGACTAAGGTCCTCACTTGCAAATGCCGTAGAGATGGCTGATGTGACGTGGAGTCGATGCAATGCCTTATTCACGCAGCCAGTAAACCTGCTAGCATGGCGTGCATATGGTATAGGCAGCGGCGGTAAGCCCTTCGATAGTTTTGCTGACATGCCATGTAGCTAGAAGACTTTCTTGCCCAAAGTGCAATAATTTTACCCGAGCAGAAAAGAACCTAGCAAAACATGTAGCAAAGATATTTTCGCTAGATATGCATTTTCTCACAAATGGAGACGAATGATCAAATTTATTCACATTATTTTTTGTGAAATTGAACCTACTATATATATATATATATATATATGCATGTATACATATATAATAAGGCTTGTAAATCGACTATCAGTAAATAGATTTTTGAAAAATACACTGGGTATATAAAAGAATGCAAAAAGAATAAGAAAACCTATTCGCACAAAAGCAAGAAAAGGTCTTCAGTAGGAGAAGTAATCCTCTTACTGAGATGCCCAGTCTTACTAGAAGCTTGATTGATCACTCACTTCTTAGCTAGCACTTAGAAAGGAAAGAATCCTTAGTCTAAACTATTCCCTTTAGGTAAAATAGATCTATCTATGCGAGATGTAAGCTAGACTCAACTTTTTCCCAAAGGCACTAGAAAATACTTCCCTGCTACTAGGCCAGCAGATTATCTAGTTTGGAAGGAGTACATGCAATTAATTGGATTTTGGCAATCCATTTCACCAAGAATATTTTAATTGGCCAAAGGGGCAAGAAAATTTTTTTTCAAAAAATGCCCTTGGCGTAGGAGTTAAGCCCCTTTCCAAAATGTGGGAGTCAAGCCCCTTTCCAGGATGTGGGAGTCAAGGCTCTCTTAGGACATGGGAGTCAGGCCCCTTTCCAAGATGTGAAAGTTAAGCCTCTCCTAAAACGTGGAAGTCAGGCCCCTTTTCATGATGTGGGAGTCAAGCCTTCCAAGGCATAGGAGTCAAGCTCCTCCCAAAGCGTGGGAGTTAAGCCACCTTCAAGGCGTAGGAGTTGAGCTCCTTCTTGGGACGTAGGAGTCAGGCCCCTTTCTAGGACATGAGAGTCAAGCCTCTCCCTAGGACATGGGAGTCAAGCCTTCCAAGGCATGAGAGTAAGGCTTCTCCCAGGGCGTGGGAGCCAAGCTGCTCACAGGGCATGGGAGTTAGGCCCCTTTCTAGAACATGGGAGTCGAGCCTCTCCCCAGTACATGGGAGTCAAGCCTTCCAAGGCGTGGGGTCAAGCTTCTTCTAGGATGTGGGAGTCAAGCCTCCCCAAGACATGGGAGTCAAGCCCTCTCCCAAGACATGAGAGTCAGGCTCCAATTTTTGAAAATATCCAAATTACCCCTACAGGTGCAATCAAGGCATAATTTGCTAAAATGCCCAAAATGCCACTACAGGTACAACCAAGGCATATTTTTAAAATTTTTAAATTGCCCCCAGAGGCTAAAAACCTATAAATACCCTCCTCTCTTGACATTAAAAAAGAAAATTTCCTCTTAAGGAGCAAAAAAGATTCATCAAGAGGCAGGTACCTCACTTGACACTAGTGGCCTTTAGCCACTGGTAATTTCTCTAGTGCCTGAAGGCAATCTACTATGGTTCTACTAGGGTACACACATGGGTCTCACCTATGTTGTGGTAATGGTGGATCTTATATGATTAATGAACAACTGAATAATGCCAGATTAGATAGTTAAAACACATTGAACTCTGATTAAACCCTGTAAATGCCTCATAAATTAGGAAACTAATGACATTATCTTAAATAAATTAAGAACTGTTATTTAACACCAATTATTATTATTAGTGTTAATCATGATTAGTCTTAATTAACTTAAAGCATAATTAGGCTTAATTCATATAATCTGGATCTTCGATCTCTCATAGTATAAATGGAAGATATTACTCATTTTTATTTTTTCATGGGATATTGGAAAACAACACTCACCAAATCACTTAAAAGCCTAAGTCTAGGACTGAGTCGCCGAGTCACTAAATCATAACCCATCAAGTCAAACCTTAGTAAACAGCACTTCTACTAACTTATTCAAAAGTCTAAGTCTAGGACAGGGTCACCGAGTTACTGAGTCATGACTTACCAAGTCAAACCTTAGCAAATATCACTTCTACCAACTCGTTCAAAAGAATAAGTCTAGTACTGAGTTATTGAGTCATGACTCACAGAGTCAAACCTTAGTAAACACTACTCACCAACTCATTCAAAAGCCTAAGTCTAGGACCGAGTCACTAAGTCAATGACTCACAAAGTCACTGAATCACGACTCACCAAGTCAAACCTTAGCAAAAATCACTCATCAAATCAACTAAGTTCAGTTAATCTAACTCACTTTTCTAAGCTTCTCATAGGTAATTGAGAGAACCAACCAAAATTTAGTTAACCTAATCTACTCTTCTTAAGCTTCTCATGGACAATGAAAGAAAGCTGAACCAAACCTAGGTCAACTATTTTCTTCTGGTCTCTTTCAAGTCTAAATACAATAGAGATCACTTAATCTTTAGTCTTTCCAGGATATACCAATTAGGTTATAAACTATCTACTATATCTATAGTTTCTTATAGTTTAAATAGTAGAAACCACTCGGTCTTAATTCTACCTAGGATAAACTAATTGGATCAAAACACTCATTCATTAGGTTAATCCAGTGTTTAGCAATCTAGTCTAGAACTATTTCATCCTATCCACCCATTGACTTGAGGTAAATATCAAATCATCACAATGTGCTTGGCGATTCCAAAGATAATACACATTCATTTTGAGAGAGTGTGTATTTTATTTTTGAGTTTCTAAGATGTATTATACTTTTTCTTCTAATCAAAGATTTTCTCCCATTGTAGAGATGTAATTAGGATCACTTGTAGTCTGGGATGTGAATATACAATTTTCTGATGTAATCAACAAATGTAATCAATTAAAGACAATTAATAATAAAATAAAAATTATTTAATTCATTCCAAAAATGACAAATATCTTCATATTGTTCCATTTTTATTTTTTCTCTTTTTGTACTTATTACAAGAGGCCTCGACCTGTGGGTGACCCTAAAAGTTTTCTTCTTTATTTATTTTAATAAGTGTAAATGATCTTCTATTTTACTCTTCCAAGAATGTATAAAGTAATCATATATAATGTTTATTCATTCACAAGGTTTTTATGACTCGTATGATGTGTTATTTTGGGTTTAATGTAATATATAATACATGTCTATTTCTTATTTCCAAGTATTCACCTATACTTATGATATCATCATGGTAAATAAATGTAGCAATTGGCCAAATATAATAGGACGTTGTGTAGGGGCCATTTGATCTAAAGTGGCCAAAAAATTGGTTACATTTACCCAAATACAGCCAAATTTTTTTGACTACATTTTCCCAAACGTAGCTAACCCAAAACGGTTGCAGTTGCTCAAATGCAGCAATTTTAGGTTGGTCGCATTTGCCCAAATGCAGCTAAATCAAATTCGACAGCGTTTGGCCAAACGCAACCAACCAGCTGGTTGCGTTTGACCAAATGCAACCAAATCAAACGCAACCACCTAGTTGGCTGCGTTTATCCAAACGCAGCCAAAAAAATTTGGCTACCTTTAGCCAAATGCGACAAGCTAGAAGCAGCCAGCTGGCATCCAATTTTTTAGGTTGCATTAGGCCTAATGCAACTAAAAAGTTGATTGCGTTTAGGGTATTTTGTTGTAGTGAATACAGACGTATGGCTAGTACCCATAGCATATACTTGTGCCGATAAATTTTCCAATGTGGAAAACATGTGGCTTTATAATTAAGCCCTGCAAACATAGAATCATTATTGTCTGAATTCCCGACAAAAATGGAATTGATTTATTAGATTATTTGATTTACAACTAACAGAATATGGCAAACTTAAAATAATCATCCAGCTCTATTCAAGATTTTATTCATTTTCATTTCCATGAGGTAAAAGGCAATTCATCGAAATTCAATTCATTAGTAATATTTTTAAGACAAAGGAATAGCCAATGAATGAATGACTAGTATGCAACTTGCATTAGCCAGGAAGCCAAACTTGGACAATGGGAGACTCAAGAATCAGGTTCACATGGTTATGAGATGATGATGCAGGAGGATCCGAGTCAGATGATGCTGATTTGTAAGATAGCACATTGTTAGCACTAAGATACCTTGAGTTGGCAGATCAACGCAAACATTGCAAGTAATCGTAAAATTTTCTTAATTGAGGCAATTTTCTTTGTGCTTTGGTATTTTGGCTATAACTTGAGCTACTTGTATCAGAATCGCAATTATGATCCCAATTCAGAAAGATCTTTTTAGTGCCCACGTCATGGCCACCCGGGTACGCTCAGTGTGCATCTTTTTTTAAGGTCAAAATTTATTATTTTTTTCTCTGAATTTTTGGTTTTAGTTATTTGTTTCTTTTATAGTAATATTTCTTTTGTCATTTAGGAAGTGATTATGAACCACCAATTGGGCTAGATTTTTGTCAGGTTACTTCTTTTATTACGTATTTTCTTTTCGCGTGATTATTAGGATTTTGTTATTTTTAATAAAATTCTAATAATAACTAATTTTAACTATATAGCCCGGCTTGTAGGCTGATTTCATTATTATTGATTTGTATAAGTTTGAATTGAACATCATAGGTGTTTCTCTGAGTTTTTGAGCAATTTTCTTATGT
This sequence comes from Pouteria campechiana, assembly GCA_036873735.1. Taxonomy (NCBI): domain Eukaryota; kingdom Viridiplantae; phylum Streptophyta; class Magnoliopsida; order Ericales; family Sapotaceae; genus Pouteria; species Pouteria campechiana. The sequence goes on from JAYJMB010036391.1 coordinate 5,208, forward strand.
GTTGTCTAGTGAATTATCTGTTGTAACTAGCCTGCAGAATAATTGCTATTCTGCCCGGCATCAGATGAGCTAGACAATCAAAACAATCGATATTTTCTTAATGGATGTGAAGGCCTTTCAATTGTTTGCAAATTGGTTCGCAAATACCATAGGCTACAAGATTCTTTTATGGGCTCAATCATAAATTTCAATCCTATCATGATATCATTTGAAAATTTTCCTATGTTTGATAAAAACTCATACAAATTTGTTAATTTAGGTTGGCCAAAATGTAATTAAAGGTTGAGAAAGAAATAAGAAGCATATCTTACTTTTGGCTTAGTTTTTCATTTAAAAATTTAAACATATATTTTCCTTTAAAATTATATATTAGCCAAAGATTATGTTTTTTTTTTAAATTTTCATAGTTTATAAAGTTAATAAAATTTATAAATTTAATATAAATATAATTTTAAATTAAAATTAAAATATACAGCTTAATAAAATAGTTTTATAAGTTTCATCTTGAGAAGATAAAGATTTTAATGCTTTTTTTTTATTCATATAGCCAATGTAGGATGCGAATATTTCAATTATTTTGTAGATCTATTACATATGAAAAGGAAAACAATTTTGACGGAACCGATTTTACTTTGAATAATGCTAACACTATGTATTAAAATCAATGGATAGAACTTGATTTTTCTCAACATTAAATCAATGGATAGAACTTGATATTACATATGAGTCCTTACCAAAGGCAGAAAGCACTCATCCCTTGTGTTCCCGCGCCACTCTCCCAAAAAAATACAAGCAGAAAAGCTCCCTTTTGCATAAGGAAAGATCCCTCCCTCTTCCCTAGCTCATTCCCACAAGACCAAAAGAACCAAGCTAACCTCCCACTAATTACCTCGCACACAAACTCCTGAAGAGAAATTATGGATTTACGACCATTTCCTAAGCTTGGCAAGTACAAGAAGTTGCGGTCCTCGTTGCATAAGAAACCTAAGTTGAAAAGGTTGGCTGCTCATCTGAGGTTGATCTACAAGGGAAGGGCTCGACAGAATGTGCCTGAATTCATCGACGATAACAGAAATGGAATACGTAGAGTGATCGAAAGTTGTCTCCAGCTTCCTCCCCTCGAAACCGTGGTTGTCTTTGATATGCTGGGACAGACAGAAGAATTGCAACTGAAGAGGGATGCTAGCGGCAGTATGTCTTTAGTGGACCTCTGATTGCTAGCATCATCAGCAATGAGAATGAGGAGATTGAATTATGGGGCTACCCTTACAAGAATGAGGCACGTGGTGTCTTTGTCCTCACCGTTGGTGTCAGCGGATGAAAGTGCTTTAGAAAGACAGCTTATTCACACACATGCATGCATACATGCTCTGGTGTGGTTTTTGTTTATTTCTATATCTTTCCATTTCTTAAGATGTGTCAAAGGATTCCTTTCCTCATTCCTTCTATAAACTCCTGAACTCTGATTTCATCCTATGAATGGTAAGTGGACGTTATTTGCCGTGTTTTAAATGCTTGGTTGGTTCAGATATCTGTTACCCATACGATACCTGATGTCACAAAACGTACGAAAAGTGAGGCTATGAACATGATCCTATCTTTTTGACGCACCCAAACTTCCTTCAAGCGTTGAAAGGGACTAAGACCTGTTTCTTACACGGGAATCATTATGGATAGGATACCTGACTAAGACCTGTTTCTTACACAGGAATCATTATGGATAGGATAACTGCCTTTCAAATCAAAATGCCCCATGTGTCCCACAAATCTCAGGTCCGTCCATTTGCCAACGATTTTGATTGATCTTGTAGCTACAAGTTTTAAATGAATTTACTAACAGCATATATGGTTCCACAATTTTCAACTCGATCTATATGCAGTCTTGATCTTTATATTTTGACTATGATTAAACTTACAATGATTAAAATTTCAGGAATAACTCCTATTTTTTAGATGGGAAAAGCATGGGTCTCATATGAAGCGGACGAATACATAGGCTGCACTCAATACACGGTTAGCTTGATTGACAATTTTTTTTTATGAATAGATTTTGATAATTCAAATTGACGTATAACTTGATTAGAGAAAATCAATTTCGAAGTTGTGGATCCATGCTGTGGAGAAGTACTAAACCAATCAACATTCATGATCAAAATTGTTAATAGATTGACTTAAAAATTGTGGAACCGTGCCGTGTTGTAAATTTACTTCAAAATTGTCATCTATGATAGAAATAAAATTACGAGCATACCAACTTTGAAAATCATAGAGAATTGGGTTGAAAATTGGCAAATATCATGTCAAGTAACATAAGGTTGATGTATAAGCTGACGAAGTGTTCCAATTCAGAGCGAAGCTTTATGAATGCCCAACTTCTCTATTAACTTAGTCGATTTCTCATCGTAGTTTATTTCTTTTTACACAAAAAAACACCCCTTTAATATCTCATATTTCCTAAAAAGAAGGGTCATGTGTCTTTATAGAATTGGATGCACCAGGGGATACCTAATCGTTTTAGCACACCATGGTCTGAATGTCTGAGACCTATCGCTCCATTCTTTCCTGACACAATTGATAGCTAACAACCGTTGTGCACGTCTAATATATGACATGATAGGTGTTGTGCGCACCTCTTACCTTTATTAGCCAATGCGTTGGGCAGTAGGGACTACATTAAAAAAGAAAAAAAAAAAAAGGCTTGCTCACATGGGCTTCTCTTGAAGAAACAACAGACATGGAAATCTTCAAAATGATTATTGATTGTTTCAATGTCAAAAGGCATTTGGTCGATCAAAACACTCTTTGGGCCCCAGCCATTCCAATTGAATTAATCTAGGTTATACTGGGTTGGCCATGCCTTTATTGATTAGATCGGGGAGGAATGTGACAACAGATCACAATGTGCTGCCGTCACGTGTCAAATGAGTGGCCTTTATTCATGTATTAGAGTCAAATGAAATACTATGAAGTGGATTCCTTGCACGATTTTAGTTCAAGAGTGCATGCAGAGATGCCCCTAATCTCCTTAAATGGTGGGTGGATCTAATATGTAATGACAACCATATAGTGGACCAGCTTCCTTTTAAAAATAAATACTCACATCCATTCCATCATTTAGCTATACTGTTACGTTAACTAGTGGTCCGGTTTACTGATGGTTACTTTACATGTAAAGAAACGCACCGTTTCTTCTTAAAGCGAATTTCGGTGACCCCAGGCTAGTAAAAAGTGGAACCCTTACCTTTAAATCATCCCACTCTACGTCACATTTATATCCTCTATTCAAAGATTTTTTTATTAAAATAAGATGAGAATTTGAATATGTTTATATTCACTCTAAAATGGCTATTAATTAATTTATTATAAAAAATAAAATGGGTAGTTTTGATTTCATCTAAATATCTTGGTAGGGGCTATTTCGACAGTTCTACTTTGGGCTTTTGGGAAACTAATTCTAAGTGATTAGCCCTTATATAAGTGATAAGCTTCGTATATTTAGTCTGACATAAATCAATTGTAATTTCAACATAATTTTAAAACATTTTTACGAAAGGTTAACCTTCTTTCATATGGTTGATCTAAATATATGATTTGAGATATTTTGGGTATAGAATATTTAAATAATAGTGTGTGCGTGTGCGCGCGTGTATATGTGTATGTGTGTGTATATATATATATATATATATATATATATATATATATATACATACACATATTGTATAATCAGATGATTCAAAGTTCACCTCTAGGTTCCCTTTTGCTCCTAATCTGTGTCTTACCTGGTGTTACGTTTTCTCCTGTGACACCAGTAATTACTGATGTATCTAATTCTCAAAGACAAGCATTGCTAGTTGTTAGGAATATGAGATATTTGAGAGTTTCTCCAACATAAAATGAAATAGAATATTATGAGAAGTTTTATGCCTTAATAAAAAATACAAATAGTAGTAAAGTTTTCTTCTGAACACAAACACTTTCCTCACTTGAGTTGAAACATACCTTGCTTTTGATAATTTATCTGATATTTGCTCATGTTTAAGTCAATTTCCTGCAAATTTTAAGTCTCATAGTTTTGATCAGTCTCATATCTGATAATATTTTTCATGTAGATCTACTCACAACATGTTCAAACATTTTTTAAGTAAATTTGTTCTCAATTGTTATTGGTTTGGTATTTATTCAAAGCATACCCCCACAATTTTGAAATTCATCTTTCCCTTTCAAATTATTCATTAATTTTTATTATCAAAATTTTAGTCATAATTAAAAAGAAGTTATCAATCGATGTTAACCGCATATATATTTGACCGCGGCCTACATACATTGGAAGGCTTTATATGAAATGTGTTATTCTCATATAAAAATTTTAAATGTAAAACAAAAAGTATGGCTTTTAATTACACGGGTTCTACGTGGAAGTATTTAATCAATATATGTTAAGATTGTCCCACCTTAAAACTCATCTCTTCCTTCTATAATTAAAATTTTATTTAATTTATTGAATTCAAATCAATGGTTTTTCATCGGAAAAGTGCCTCATATTTTGTGGTGTGCATTCAATTACGTGCTATATATTTCAAGGAAATTTTGATCGATCAGCCAACGTATTTATATTATCCAATTTCATATAAGCCTAGCTACAAAGATGGAAATATTGCTTATGACGTATAAGAAGATTGCTATAAATTTCGAATAATTAAGCTAATAAAATTAAACTGCTAATATAATTAAACTTGGTAAATAATACTGTTTTGGTTCTCATTTGATGTGAGAACCCACTAGCACTCTTTCCTAAATGCCAAGTCATTGTCCCCACCAAATGATCACCCCCAAGGAATGTTTTTCATGCTGACCATAATGGCGGATGATTCCACTCCATAGCTTTCTACCAGAAGTGTTCTCCCTAACAGACACAGTAGGGACCCGCTCCACACTTCTGGCCAATCCTCACTTTGTTGATGATGCTCAGCTCCTCGAATTTAAGCATACTCCACTTTCAACCTTAACACTTCCCACTGCCCATCCTTACACCAAATCCGCAGGATCCTCAGGCATCTGTGACACACGTTAGATGTTACAACAACGATGTGCATTGATGCCTGTATCTAGATTGCATCATTGCTCCGCCGTGCATGCTGATATGACATGGCCATCCAGGGTTTAGTAATGACATTGTCCACCTGTTTTACTCCGCCATTTTTTATTCATCATTCACCATATCAGTTGTTGGCCCATCGGGGTTCGACTTTGATACTACTGCGCATCCAGATCATGTGCCCTCCATCTAGGATCAATATTGATGCTATGCTGCCAGTGTGATCGAAGTGCTCAATCCATATATAGTGCAATAATATGAGGTGACACCCAGCAAAGTTATGGGTGAATAAACGAGTGTGGTCACGCAACCATCTGACTGCTGCCCAACAAATCGATGATCCAAAACCAAATCCTGAGCAATGGAAAATATGTGGACAAAAAATGGCTAACCACAAGATGGCAGAAACATCATATTAATCGTTTACTTAGAAGGCTACAATCCGCTTCATGTATACAGCCGGCACGCAAGAAATGTGCTAGTGGAACCAGCGCGCTTCATCTCTCTAGTTTTCTGCATCCCTTCTCATGGCTGAAAAAGACAACCTACAAGCAATGCAGACAAAATAAGAAGAAGATGATGAGAAGAGGGTCCATCCTTAATACTTTCTCCAAAAGGAGAAATTGCCGAAATCTCTCCGGAAATGGTGTGGCGAGCACTCATTACTAGTCTTGAGTATTCTTTTGATTTCTTTCCGATGAGGGGAGAGTCCATCGCTAATTTCCTCAAATCATTTCTTGTTTAATAGTTTTCGGCATTCAAACATACCTTCCCCGCGCATTGAAGTCTTCAGAGCTTTATGGGTTTTCGAGAGAAGAGAAATAATAGTTGATACTAAATGATTGCTTGGTCTCCGCTTCTTTGAAAAAGAAGTTGATATGTGATGATTTTTTCTCCGCTTAGATAAAACGGAATTAAAAGTTGACCGGTTTTTGTTTTTTAAATGCTAGAGTTCCACGTCACCGTTGGATTGCCGTCAAATCATAAATCCACAGCTAAGAATGGCTTGAACATCAACGGGCAAAATCATTTTTTTGATTAAATTTTATTAAAATTCATTAAAATTCATGTTCTTTGATGGGTTTTCATAGAGTTTAATAAAATTTAACATAATTTTTATTAAAGTCTGTGAAAGCATAGTTACTATTTATTGAATCTTTAACAAGTTTTAATGTGCTATAACAAACTTTGATAAAAGTCTATTAAAGTTATGTTAAAGTTGGTTAATATGCATTAATGTTTCACAAATTTTAATATGGTTTAACAAAACTTTGATTAAAGGTTGTTAAAGTTCATTAAATTTTTCATGGGCTTGTACGAAAATCTGTTAAACATCATTAAAATCTGTTATTTCTTACTTGAGCTTTAACAAATTTTTATAAGATCATTAAATAAAAGTTTATATATTTTTAAATTTTTTAAAAATATTATAATTATATTTGAACTCTACATTTTACCTACATATCTATTATATTATTAATATTTATATAAAGTTAAAAGATAATTTAAATAAAATACACAAATTTCTTACTTAATAATTTCCAAGAATACTTCATATTATATTTTTCTTATACTAAATGGGTTATACTTAAAAAAGAGTTCACAAATTAGGGGTGCAACTTGGGTCATTTGGGATCGGGATGAGGTCAATCCTAACCCTAACCCAAGGTATAAATTTTCAACCCTAACCCCAATCCGGCCTTTTTATCAAACCTTAACCCTAATCCAAATTCAGTAGGTTAGATTCAGGTTGAAATCATATCTCATCCGTATTTCAAACAAATCCTAATTTAAAATTTTAATACAATAAATGTACAATAATAAATAAAATTATAAAATGCATTTATAACTATATGCATAAACTACTATCATTCAACACAATTCACCACAACTTCTAAAATTCAAAATTTTCATTGCAAAACTCCAAATATCTAACATAGAATCATCATTAACATCCACCACAAAATCTTAAACATCTACCATATCTCTACTAGCTACCAATAATCAAGCAGTGTTTAACTATTAAAAATGTCATATACTTGAACAACAAAAAGCAAAACCTTTAAGCAATGGATAAGTAAGTTATCCAACAAGACAATTTGATTGTTTTGCTTACTGACAGCTGCTATGATTGACTAATCTATAAATAGGTTTGGGTTGGGATTAGTAAAATAATGTTAGGTTAGATTGACACCAACTTGGCTTGTCAAACCTGATTTGCAGCCTTGAATGAAAACGGCTTTGCCAAAATATAGTAAGCCAAAATAACTTTGGTTAATTATAGATTAAATTCTTAGTTTTAATATTTTCATAGTAAATCTTGTATGTTTCAAGATGTTATGAAATAAACTCCAATGCTAATATTCATGAGATAATTTTAGTTATGAAATAAGTAGATTATGATATTATATATTTCCAAATATTCTAAGATCACATTTAATCAATTCAATATCTAAAATTTCCCTTGAATATGGAAGTTAGAGTTTATTTTGCAATATTTTTAAATTAGAGAATCTTCTTTACAAATACTTTATTTACAAGATTTAATTTCCATTTAGTCAAAATTACACAAAGTATTTTGTAAAAACCCAGGTCTGAAAAGCAAGCTTTTATTCTAATAACTCCCCATGTGAGTAAGACTAGCAGTGCTACATTATCAAGCGGCATAGACAGCCAGAACATGAAACGATTCCGTCAAAAGTTGAAATGACTGACAGAGATTAACGAAAATAGCCCATGTCTGATCGAAGTTGAGGCGACCGTGAAATCCAACTCCATCTGCGAAAAAGAGATGTTGTACGATGTTCTCAATCGCATATTCACTGCTATTTTCTTCCCCAATCCCAACACAGCTTCCCTCCCTTTCATCAAACGGCTAAGATGTGCTGTTGCCAACAACGGATCTTCTCTGCGGGGGAAGCTTGTAGAAATTCCCTTTATATGATTCCAGCGGGTTTCAGGTTGGGTCACTTTCAGCCCGAAACCGACGTGTATTCGAATTTGGGTGTGGTTAAATCCGATTTTATAATCCAATATTCTAAACACACGAACCCGAACCCTTGAGAATCTTGGTTGTGCCGGGGCGTTGAGGGCAACCCAACTCAAGTTGCACTCTTATCATAAATGATGAAAAGTTATTTAGGTATTGAGAATGAAGAAAAGAGGTGGAAAAAAAGATGAAGAAGTAAGAAAAATGATGTGATATAATAAAAGATAATAATTAAAAATATAATAAATAAAGATAAAATAAATAGATCTTTTGTATTAAAAGATAAAAAATAATGATTGAAAATATAAATAATAATAATAATGAAAAGTAAGACTGTAGATAATTAAAATATCTTATCATATCAAAGATGTAAAAAAGGTGATAGAAAAGGGTGCAAAACTTTTTCACCCTATTTTTTCTTGTTAGTAACCACACCCTTAGTGATATTTGAAGTTGGGTCCAGTTAAATTGACTTGCTTGATACCATCAAACCAACCCCAGGTGAAAAAGGGTTGAGGTGGACCCAATTTTTTAAATTAATACAACCCAACCCAACCCATTTTCAGGTTGGGCTAGTTAAACCCAACCCAATTTACTCCGTTGAAACTGACTAAGAATCCAAACCCGAGGTCCGCCAGTAGTGAGTTTGATTGGGATGGGGCTTTGAAGTTTGAAACGATGTGTGTCCATTAAGCAGCGGTTAACTCTTTCCAATCATAAGGGTTTTTGGTTTTGGCCCTAAACTCAGCTGACAAATGAATCTTAAGATCCAAAGGATTTAATAAGCCACGTGTGATAATTTCTCAGTGCAAGGAATGGTCCACGTACCATATGACGGCAAAATAATCAAAGGGTAAAGAAAATGGAACTCGGGACACCACGCACGTGGTACGTACGCGTGACGCAATCATGAAAATGCTTGATTAATTAGTTCTCCTTTTTCACAACTACAGCGAGGCTTTGCCCAGGTCGAGTCAATGACATTTGTAGATAGCCCGCATGGAAGAAGCCAATTTCTAATATTCCCATATGTCATTAGAACCAGCTACGCGCCAGGTTCTCATCCCAATAGATCTCATAAGCACTTAAGCAAGTTAAAGATGGGAAGGTGGATCCACGAGGAGAAATAAGGGGCTTCCTAACTTTTCATTTCAAAATTTGTTCGGGCATTTTAAAAGTTGAATCTAACATGTATTTAACATGCTGAAACATGGGCTAAACGCAACTTAGGAATGATGTGTATGGATTTCACCCATTTTAGTGGTATAGATTCCATTTAGATATTGAGTGTAATCATCTTTTTCACTTGGTGGTTAGGCATTTGTTTATCACTAGTTGCAGATTTTAACCGACTTTGTCCGGGGCCTAAGAAATGAGCGGAGACCTTGTCTTTACAAATTGGCTTCCAGACCATGCCTTTCTTTGAGCAAATATCCATGCTTCACAACGTATATATATTATGAATGAATAATTATAGAATGATTAATGCACTTCAAGGAAACATATGTATGATTAATCTGATATGTCTTCATAAATAGAGAAACATGAAACCATCATTAGTAGATATAAAAATAACAATATGCTTAAATTTATTTATCATTAGTAAATTTCTTTGACCTGGTCACATATTTCCTGAGCCTCCATGCACTACTAGCTAGCAAGTCATTTTTACTTTCAAAGTTTAGCACTCATAATCACATGTTAGATGGGCAGCTCATGAATGGTAAATATTAAGAGTGAGCTTCACTGAGAAGGCTTATCACAGCCCACCCCGCCTCTGCTTCTTCTTCTCTTTCATAAAGCTAAAGGCAGATACATTAAATGATTGTTATAAATTTACTAGCTTCTCAAGAGAACCATGTTTGATTTAAGAGGCTACGTTTGATCTATGAGAAAAGGACTCAAGCCCATGCCAGTGAATTCATCTTGGATGACCCTCTAAGCATTGCCGAGAATCCAGATTAAGTTGCCTCGGATTGGATGCCAAACCATGACAACAAATGGCTACGATGGGAACATAAGATCAAAATGGGGATTGAATCTGGCCAAGCAGCTGAATGGCAGCATATATACACGTCTTTTTAGAGGGGAATGATCTGGTTTTACCGGCAGACTCATGAATATCCAAGATGACAAGATTGAAAATTGGTGCTACCCTAATGAGCCCCTGGGCTGTCGCCTCTGCTGTGTTCCCTATTAAACTAAGCACGAGAGGATCATTCAGAATCTATAGCATAGGATAGATCTAGACGAAAACATCTCCATGCATCCATCCATGGACACAAACAAATACAGTGTGTGTAGGCATGCATGCATGCATGCACACGGTTTTGGCTTTATTCACCTTTCTGTGTTACATTCGTTCGGCAATCTTAGTAACAAAACCAGTAATCATACGGTCGTACCTTCTATACGAATGTACGCAGAAAAAAAGCCCTTATTTTTACCTGCTTGTGAGCTTTCATAGAGAAAGAGAGCCATGACAAAGAAACTCGCTTTTGAAGGTTGGGCTCTTTCCCAATATATTACTAGAGCATAGCCATTTGACTACCCACCTTCAAACCAACGGCCACAAGTTGAATGAAATCCAGAGGAAAATCCTATTCCCACGGAACTGAGTTCCATCCAGTGTTAAAATTTTCCAGTCCGGGTGTGTTTTAAGGTAAAGAGAACAAAGGCCATGGTACCTACTAAATTCATTGGTTCCAGATCTTAGCGATGTGTACAAAGAATCAGTCCAATGCCAGAACACAGAAAGAATTAAACACAGATTTACTTATCTTATGAGATTAGGGCATAAATGAGAACAGATTCAGAAAACCACCCTGCAAAAATACTTTGCCAAGTTACAAAAGTAACTGAAATCTTCAAAATCCCTGAAACAAATATTAGCATTTGTTTATGGAATGCAATTAACGCCTTCCTACACTAAGCCTCCGTAGCTGGTAATTGATACTGCCCCAAGACTTCCTTCCTGTTCTTTCCACTCTGCAAGAATAACATCGATCACAAGATCAGGCTTGAGTTAATAGATCCAGTAGAAATAAAGCAAACAGAGTATTGCTACAATTTCCTTGATCAATAACCTGATAAGTGCACTGACACTTAGCAAGATGGGTCAATCCAAATTCTCAGAGTGAGCCATAGTATCGGTTGCAAAAAAAAAAAAAAAAAAAAAAAAAAAAAAAAAAAAAAAAAAAAAAAACTAGGCCAATTTGCTCTCAGGCATGACCTTTTTTCCTTATAACTTGAATCTATATGACAGGACACACCGGACACATAGCATTGAAGGAAAAATCAAACTTAAAATCTTTTTTCATTGCATTAAACCGAAATGGGTTTATATAGATTACAAGACCGACTCTAAACAACAATACGCAGACCTGCAAACCTACTTGGGCTAATATTGTGTAAATAGAAAACTCGCATGAATATTTCTAATCATACTAAGATTACTACTAATTATACTAAGATTTAGATTTTCATGTTTATTTCTAACACACCCCCTTAAACTGGACAATCCAAAGAACTGTAACCTCTGTAAAATCTTTAACAATTTAATGATCTTGAAAATTTATGCATCCTTGGACTTATGAAATACTAATTGTACTTGAGTTGTGTTAATTGCTTCAATTTTCATTGCCACATGTGTTGAAGTAAATATCACATGATATGAATTTGCATCTTGCAAAATCTTCAACTTAAGGAGCTTCATCTTGACCATCAATTCTTTAAATTCAAAATTCTTCTCTCCATCTTATGATTCTTTAACTTCTTTTAGAAATTGCAAATCCTCTAAGTCTTCATTGGCATCCATGCAATTGACAAGATCAAGTAAATAATCTTTACCTTGCTTTTCTTTGAATTCACACATCGGAAGTTGTATTCATTTGCCTTCAATGCTTCATTGATGGAGACCTTATATTTTATATCTTTGATTTCTTTTTTCTCTGAAGCTTTCAATTTTTCTTCAATCTCAATTTTTCTCTCATCAATTATATTATTATTCAAAATAATAGAATTATTTCTATCAACATCTTGATTCAACTTTTTTGTACTCTACATACCACCTATGTCTTCATGCTTGATTTCTCCCATCTCTTTCAATAATTTTTCCACCTCTATGATATTTGAATTATCTTCTCATCCTTTTTCAAGTGTCATATATGCCACTTCTTGAGGTTTGATAATTGTTTAACTTTGCTCTTTTGGTATCTCAACCTAAATAATTTCATTCTTATTAAATTCATGATCATCAAAATCAATCATAAAATATTTCATAGGTATAGTTCGAATTCCACCTTTACCAGTTATTTTATCAAGTTCAACCCAAGCTTGAGATAGATTATCAAGATTTTTAACTTATGTCCAGATCTCTTCGCATACCATTTTCTTGAGGATAATAAGAGTCTTCTCTCTTTTCCTCTTCGAAATTAACATTGACTGACCGACTCTTGGTCCTTTGACCTCTTCTCCATCAGTCACATCAAAGAGGTTATGTACTCGGAGATAATTACTTCCTTTAATTTTTCAAGTTTTGTAATTCGCAAATGTGAATTTTTACATTGCTACTGAAATCAACATCTTTTGGGTGGAATCAATGCCTATGCAATCAAATTTGACTCAAATTGAACTACTAGTAAATTTCTCACCAAAGATAGGATTAAACAAAGCACAATTTATTCAATTTGACTAGTCCATTATATTCACAGTACTGAAAACTATAAAAATAATAGACTCCCGAATCACCTGATTTAAATCTTTAGATCCCAAAATATGAACTTACCAATTTCTCCATGATCTAAACAAAATACCCAAAATTAAGAAGTGATCTAAATATTCACGTGATTCAGTGCATCCCAAAACATACAAAACGACGCTTGAATTACTAAAATTGGATCTTGGGATCAGGAGATATGGGCCTGCAAAAAACTGCTCAAATCTACTCCTTTTTATATCCCTCGCAACGCACAGTTTCTGTGTGTCTCAGTCTTCTGTCCATCACAACACACCAGTCCTAGGTGCGTCACCTTCCAACGCGCGACGGAAACCGTATGGATTTCACGCCATCGCCGTCGACTTTTGGATGGACGATCTAAGGCGTCCAAAAAATCTGCCTGATCACCGAATCTCAACTCCGTTAGCCGAAATATGCCTCTTACTTTGTTGTCTTCTTGCTTGCTGCTCGCGAGGCAACCTGCTGCCTTCTTCCTCGCTTCTGACATCTCCTTTTGACGCCACCAACGCAGAAACCTTGTTGTTCGTCTCTGCTCCCGTCGCCGGTGCTGTCAACTGCACAAACCGGCACACGACACCTCTGCCCACGAGACATCGCCACACAAACCCGACGGGAACCTGGTTGAATCTGTTGCAATGCACATTTCCAACCACTAATCTCTCTGGCTTTGATACCACTTAAGGAAAAATCAAACTTAAAATGTTTTTTATTGCGTTAAACCCAAACGGGTTTATATAGATTACAAGACCTACTCTAAACAACAATACTCAAACGCACTTGGACTAAATATGTGTAAAAACTTGCATAAACACTTCAGGACCTGTATTCGGTCCACGAAGTTCTGGGTCTTAAGCCCCACTCGTTGATGATCTGTGTAATCCACATGGTTAGGCCTATACAGAATACTTTCTTTATCTGCCGATGCATCAATGGACCAAGGGACGGAGAGAAAGCCCAATACAACTAAACAGCTGTTACGGCATCCTCCACTAGATTATAGTAAATAGAAGGAACTGGATGGTTAACAAACGTGTATAAGAAGAAGCGGGTGTTATGACTTTTAAGAAGAGATTCGATTGCATTGTTGGGGCATAAAGAGAAAAGGAGAGGCAACAAACAAAATAAATATAATTAAAATAAAACATAAATACACAGTTTGCAAAAGGTACGTTACAGAGTCGCTGTCCTTCAGGCAATTATGCACCCTACACTGCTACTTTAGGGTATTTGCAGTTGCCCTTAGGATATAATTTGCAAACATGAACACTAAAAAGAGAAAGCAGCTTCCTAATTGGTCGCTAAACAACTTAATGGCAATAAATTATCTTGTCTTGTTTGGATGAAAGATGTAAGTGATAAATTGTTTGAAGGTTGGAAGATTGGAGTGATCGATTGGTTGAAGCTTTCTTAGAAAGGATTGAATAGAGAGAAGTTGATTTAGGTTCAAGCTGGCTGTCTGTTTTATTTAGCCCTAACAATTTAACTAGAAACCTAAAGATCAACCTGATGCAAGACACTTGGGGAATACAAAATTGAAATAGTTTGAAGGTGATTAAACATCCATCAAAAAATATCTCCTTCCGTTTGGAACCTAAAAGAATGTAAATTGACATCCGTAACTTTTATAATATTCATTTCACTTGATTGAATAATTATACAAAATTCGTAAAACTTTTCAAATTTTGTGTGAATGAATCTAGGAGATTTTCATATTTTACACATGAATTTGTCCATTATCAAATGATATGGTATACATAGATATCTAATCAAAATAGTTTTGGGTGTTTATGAAAATAGATAATTATAAATATATAAGATTTAGCTTTTCAAATCAGTAAAATTATTATGACCGGCTCAAAAATTGAAGTGACCCAAATTTCAATACGGTCAGCCTTAATAAATTGCATTCATCATCAAAATGCCTTCATTTATTTTTCTTTCAAAATAATAGAGCCTATGATGAGCAGCTTGTAAGTTGTTTGCATTAGCAAAGAGAGCCACGTCCGATTTAAGACTGATTCTTGCAAGAAACTGTAGTGTAAGCCAATACATTTGAACAATAACAGACTTTAATCCAGCCTTCTATATGAAATTTCTTGCATGCTTTCAAATGTTAATTGGAGTCAAATTGACTTGGGTCTAACTCAACCCTAAACTTATTTATAAAATTCTAACCTAACCTATGGGTGTAACTCAAGTCGGGTTAACTCAGATTTTATTGAACCCTAGCCTTAACATTAACACTATTTCTAAAACTTCAATCCTATCTCTAACCGTAACTTTATCTTTCAAATTAGATTATGGTTCAATTGAGGTTCAGGTTATCAGGTTGAGCTTCATGTTTCCTATGCTTTTCAATTCATAATTTTTTTAATTCATATTTTATTTTAAGTAAACCTTTAAATTATTAAATTGAATTAATTAAAGCAGCATGTGATTAAAAAATGATGTCAAAATATCTCCAAAAATATATAATATAAAATAGAGAAATTTACCAATTTATAACTTTATAAATATTTCATAAACATAAAAAAAATTTCATAAAAAATTATTTAAGAAAACTAAATTTGAAATGTAAGTCTTATATAAAAAATATTCAAAAATATTAGAAACAGACATCAAAGCATATTAATACAATAAATTTGTAAAAAACATGTTTAGACATAATTTTTATTTGTAAAAAGTATATCCTAAGAGATATATACTTAGTAAATTTGGGTTGGGTTTTGGTTTAATTAAATAATCCTAACCCTATTTAAAATTAGGTTGGGTTAAGCCTAATTTAACTTGGGTTTAAAAAAGCCAACCCTAAAATTGTTTTTTTTGGAATTAGGTTCATGTTAACTTAACCCCTATCCTTCCCTTATTGTTTGGGTTTGATTCCAGTTCATTTAGGATTCAATTCAACTTTGAGTTAAGCTTTGGGTTGAGCTTCATGTTATCTATACTTTTTAATTTAAACTTTTTTATAATTCATATTCTATTTTAAATAAAACTTCAAATCATCAAAACTAATCAATTAATGTAGCATATAATTAAAAAATGATGTCGAAATATCTCCAATGTCGCATTGTCAATTTATAACCTGATAAATATTCTAAGAACACAATAAATTTTCATAAAAAATTTATTCTAAAAAACCAAATTTGAAAAGTAATTTTTACAAAAAAAAATATTTAGGAGTATTAGAAATGGACATAAAAATATATTAATATAATAAATTTCAAAAAAAAATTATGTTTAGAAATAAGTTCTATTTACAAAAAGAATATACTAAGAGATATACAAAATAAATTCGAGTTGGGTGGTTCGGTTTTCTTTGGGTCAGCTTTCATCAAACCTTCCTCCTAACCTTAACCTTAACCTTATTTAAAATTAAGTTGAGTTAAACCCGATTTGAAAATTTTGGGTTTTCAAAAGGTCAATTTTCTGGGTTGCGTGTGGGTTAAAGTGACCCAAGTTGCACCTTAAATGGGAGGCATGGTTATCCAATTCAAAATATTCTCTAAGAAATTTCTCGCATGCATTCAAGTTTTTACATATATGGCTCTGCAAAAGTTAAAACAGATCAACCACTCAAGTTCCATGGATAAAACTACACACATCTTATCCACTTTGAACTTTGAAGACGATTTTTTGTCATGTGCAATTTAAGCTTATGTGTTATGGCTTTCCTTCGTTATTAGGTGCGTTTTTCATATATTCGGATCATCAAAACTGCAAAAGAGGCAAAAGTGAGACCCATGGTTTGTTATCGTTTTATTTCATCGCACATAATATTTTAAATATTATTTGATTTCATAGCGTAAAAGTTCATTCAAATAAAAAAATTTATATGGGCCACATATAAAATTGCAAAGAAAGATATTTTTACTGCTGAAGTTATTTTAGAGGTAGAAGTGAATTAAGTTAAATTATATGTATCATTTAAACCATTAAATGCATCTTTTGATTAGATAAATGAATAATGAGATTCATATATATATATAGAGAGAGAGAGAGAGAGAGAATGGTTCCATATTATGCTTTTTTATGTAGTAAATGTTTAATTTTTTTCTTTATTGTGGCTTAATTAAATACCTAATTAGATAATTTTAATATAATTAAAAACTTCGTATTTGAAATATTGTGTATGATAGGATAAAACTTTTAAAAAGAAAAAAAGAGTCCCACCGTTGTCCTGACCCAACGTTTGCTCCTTCACATAGAAAGAGCCTGCAGCAGATGCTCGGGCCAATGTAACAGTACAATTAATGTACCTCTAATATGAGTGTCATTTCCATACGTAGAAATTACACTGCAAGCTCGATTAATTTGCTGGCTTATATTCATTTGTACTGGGCTCTCATAGGTAGAATTACCAGCCTATCTTGATGAGAACCATCGAGCAAGTGCTCCATTGGCAAATATACGCGAAGATATATATAGGCCACAGTTTGGCAACCTAAAGAAATCTTACGTACCTTACCATGTCAGTATCCCAAGAAACCTCTAAAAGCAAGAGTAACTCCATTATGCAAATATCTAAAGGAAAATAATTAAAAGGGAACCGTGCCTTTTAAATCTCAAAGAATTTTTTTCATTTTTAACTATTATGAATAATTAAATGAAATTCAATCCTTTCATCTTATTTAACATTACTTATTTATTCAGTAATCCAAAGGTTATCTAAATAAAATACTTAAGTGGACTCAAAATTAGCATCATTTGGGAGCTAATATTCATCATTCAAACTGTTTTCATTTCTTGTAAGACTTACCAAGATATAATCACACATCTATATCTTTAAAAGCCTTTATCTTGCTTTAGTTCATGATTCTATGAATTTTTCAATATATACATAGATTGATAATTTTTTATTTCATATATGATTTTATACATTTTTAAATAGTATGGTCCATGTAAGCCTTTGATTAAACTGATTTCACGTGTTTTGACTGAAATAATAACGTCAAATACCATAGTTGGATTTAATTTTATTTAATCATCTTCGATTGACCTCAAAATGGCCATCCTTTGAACCATTTCCCATGTTTATAATAGAGCATATTTTTTATTTTTTATTAAAATAGAAGGATGAAGCAAGAAAACTTATCTTCAACACATCCTAAGGAAAAACATAAAACAAAATAAAACGCATATTTGCATGTATGCGTGTGTCTGAAACCCTTTTTCTCCTGGCATTCTGGAGGCGCAAGCTCATGCAGCAAGTCGACAGGCGCTCTCTCTCCGAAGCACTTTCATCAGCTAGCTCACACCAATGGCTAGGGTTGCCCCATGTTTCCATCTCGACATTAATGGTTAGGTTACATATCATTGATGATGCTGGTAATCAGAGACCAATGAAGGCATATCTAGTGTTGTATTAGCGATCTTAGGAAGTGGTCGTAAATCCATAATTTCTATTGACAAATGTGTGTGAGGTGATGGGTGGCAAATGGCCATTTTGGGCTAAATATCAGTGCATTCGGACTGTGAAACCTATCTTCAATTCCACACATCTAAAGGAAAAATATGAAACCAAATAAAAACGCATATTAGCATGTATGCGTGTGTATGAAGCGTGTGTTTTCCAGGCATTATAGTTGCGCGAGTTCATGCGGCAAGTTGACTAGCTTTCTCCTTGAAGCACTTTCATCAGCTAGCTCACACCGATGACCAAGGTAGCTCCATATTTCCATCTCGCTATTAGTGGTGCCATTAATGGTTAGGTTATATATCATTGGTGATTCTAGCAATCAGAGGTCAACTGAATTCATATCCGCTGTTGTTGGTATTCCTCAGTTGCAATTCTCCGGTCTTTTCGTGGCTGTCAAAGACAACCGCAATTTTGGGAGGAGGACGCTATAGACAATTCTCATTATTTCATGTGTCCCATTTCTGTCATCTATGAAGAATTCAGTAGGGGTGTAAGGCGTTAGTCCTGCGGGTTCTAGGGTAAATTTGAGTTTGTTCAATCCTAAACTTCACTTTCACAATATTTTCTGGATCCTAATCATAACCATCACTTTTATAACTTTTTTCACAATCCTAACCTGAACACTATATGTGCAAGTTGAATTTGGGTTTAGATTTGGGTTGAAAGATTATAACAAACCAAATAATGAATCATACACCATATATAATTAATTCACATAATAGCTAAACCATTAAACTTAAACCACAAAATATAATCAAAACCATTAAACTCAAAGAACAAATATAGTTAAATAATTAAACTTAAACAACAAAATATATCTTTTTATAAAAAAAATATATTTCTAAAATAATGAAGAGATATTTCTGGGTGGAAAAAATAATTTTTTTTTAATGGAAGAATGTGTGGGTTTGGGTTGGAGTGTGTTGCCCGAACATGAAGTAGATGTGGGTTTGGGTTCGGGTTGAATAATAACTTTAGAACCCTGCTTGGAATTCAGGTTTTGGGTTGAACTTGCTCGGACTTACACCTCTAGAATTTAGTCCCATTATGTCAAGCCCCTCCCTTGTAGATAAACCTCATATGCATTTCCAACCTTTTCAACTTCGGTTTCTTAAGCAACTAGGAATACAAATTCTTGTACTTTTCAATCGTAAAAAGTGGTAGTAAATCCATAATTTCTCTTGACGAATGTGTGTGAGGTGATGGGTGGCAAGCAATCATAAGGAGTTTGGAATTTAGTGGCCATTTTGGCCTAAATATCATTGCATTCAAACTACCCATCCATTGATGTAATGTAAATAAGTGTGCACATAAAATTTTAGAAATCATATAGTCATATTGTAATAACCCAGGTTTAATAAATTTTGTCTTTTGTGATGATGTGGCAAAAGTTAAAGTTTTAACTATTAACTTGTCAACAGTAGATTTTGAGATTTAAAATATTTATTTACTATTTAAATCTTAGCAACTCATGTGGCACGGATGGTTAGAACCACGTTCAATGAGAATAAAAGTCAAGGATTCGAGTTTCAAATATGTAAGATTTAGTTATTTTTATTTTTTCTAGCTTTAAAATCATGGGACCCACAAGAGGACAAGCCCTATCCATTTCTCCCTTATCATAGTAGTTGCGAATTAGTTACATAATAAGGGGAGGAAATCCCTGTTAAGTTGAAATGGGAAAAGGGAGTTCTCTAATAACGCAACTAGGGTTTCTTAAACATAGTTAGGGACCTTTTTAATACATTAGAAAAAGGGGAAAGGGAGAGAGAAGAGGCAGATTTACTATGGGGGCTCGTCAATAAAGCAAAAAGAATTGGAGATTTTGATTTTTTTTCTTAGATCTTCAAATCAGTAAGTAGAATATGTCTTTCCATTAATTAGATTTTATAAAATTAATGCAAAAGAGGATAAATGCATCAACTAGATTTAGGAATTTGATGCATTAGATTATGCATGCATTAATTTAATTTTTAATTGATGCATAGCTTTATTTGAGAGAACATATTAATTAGATTTCATGAATTAATATGCTAGATTTATAGGAATTTGAATGCAGGTTTAGAGAAATGAAATTCATGCATTAAATTAACAAATTTGATATTTATGTATTTTATTGGAATGATTTGGATACATTAAAGTATTGTTCAAGGCGTGATCTATATAATCTAATTTGTTGATTTTTATTTCATGCTTATATCTTACTATAATTTTTATAATATTATTGCTAAAAATAATGTGTATTATTGTTGTCCATTAGTAATAATTTTATTAGAACCGAACTAGACCAGACAGTTTGACCACCAACCAGTCTAAGCACCAGTTTGAATAAGGCCGGTTCAGTTTGAAGTTAAAAAACTGGACGAATCGTGATCCTACGAGTGAACCAGTCTGACCAAATTCATCCTTAAAATTTAAAAAAAAAACCAAAAAAATGACTAGAAATTAAAAAGTCCCTCTCCCACCCTAAATCGATAAACCCTCACCCGACTTCCCTTTGTGCCAAACCCAGCCTCAATTCCAACGCCAGCAGCATCTCCCCATAAGTCTCTGGTTGCTCGTTGGCCATCTTCTACCCTAAATAGATAAATCCTAAAATGAAACCCTCACTTGACTACCCTCCGCGTCGAACCCAACCTCCATTCCAGTGCCAACAGCATCTCCCTCTTTATCTCTAGTTCCGCATTGGCCCTCTACTACCCTAAATCCTAAAAGAAACCCTCTTGCTCGATTGCCCTCTAAGCTGAAGTGTTGAACCGAACATCCATTCCAGCGTTGATTGCATCTCCCTCTCCTTGGCCATCGATGGCAACCTAGTGAAACTCAAAAATCCCCCTTCCCTCTCTCTCCCTATCACTTAGCTCCAGCATTTCCAATGTCCCTTCCAGCTCCGACGTCTTGAGGCTGAGAAGTTTTGTGGTTATTTCAATGATGCCCCACTGATGAAGGTTCCTGGAAGGCTTCATTAGATGGAGATTTTCTAATATGCCCCAATCCAATTGCCAGAGGATGTCCTTGGTACAATGTCCCATTCTTTATCCTTATTGTTGATTCCAGTGCTAGGAAATTTCAACATTTTATATACTTTTATTGCATTAGTTCCATTTGTTGGTTTATTTAATTTTTGTGATTCCTGACTGCTCAATGTCACATACAATTGGTTTCAAGAGTATTCAATTATATTATTTCCCTGATCACTTCTTTATATTTGAGATAGATTAACCATGCTTCAAGAGATAATTTCTTTGCTATGCTAGTATATACTTTCTTTATTTACTTATCTCACATTATTCCTTCTTTGAAAGTTGAAAATCTAAAGGTTGTCATTTTGTTTTGGATATAGTTGAAGTTTTAAAGGTTAAAGAAGCATAAATGTCAATTGTAAAGAGTGAAGACCAGTGGGTTGTTGTAAAATTTTATAGTCAATTTTATTTAATTATGTTATTTTTTTTACTTGTATAGTTAAATTATTCATGAGTAATAATTATACATTTGTGCTATTCCATTTTAATTGTTATACTTTATTCTTTATTGTTTTGGGCTCTAGAATTATTACTTCATGCATTATATAATTATTATATTATTAAAAATTTTATAATATTTATATATTTTTAAAATTATAAAATCTTTATGACATAATATGACTACACCGTTCAAACCGGTTCAATTGAATGGTCCAATTGATTTGAATGAACCGCCTATTGGCCTGTTCAATTATCAGTCCAGTTATGATAACATTGATTAGAAATAAGAAAATCTCACATATTTGATCATTTTTGGGGATTTAGTTTTCAGTTATATTTACAATGGACTCCAGACATATTTTGTACATGTTATTAAGAGAGATTAAATTTCCAGAATTTTGGGAAATTAGAATCCAAAAAAAAATATAGCAGATTTTCGGAGGTTACGGACGATGGAAAATCAGATGGGATACTGTCCCACCGTCCTTGATTTTCCCGGTTTCCCCCTACCCGTTTTATCCCTGTTCAACGCTGGGAAGAGAAATCACATTTTTGTTCCAGACAAAAGCATTGAAATCAGATTTTCTGACTAGATTAGATTAAAAACAGAGCCATCATGTTGCTGCCCAACCAGAGAAGAACCGTCCATGGCCAGATGGGTTGAATCTTGGATTGTTGTGATGAAAACAGTAAAAATCAGATCATATAGTTTCTGATTTTAGAAACCAGACCACGTCCGAGAAAAGAAAGCCAGGCAGGCCGACTGGCCTTAGCCAGCCGACCAGACCAGGCCGAAAGCTCGCTGCCAGCTTGCCCAGCCCAGCCGAACGACAGTGGGTGGGTGGCGCTGATGGCGGGCGATGACGACCCCCAACGGTGATGGGCAGCAGCGGTTTTGCAATGGGGGCAGGCGTCGCTGATGGATTTTTGTTTATTTTTTTGTTCAGCCGTGGCAGCTGACCGTCGGAAGATGAAGAAAAGCTGTTGCCTTTTTTGAAATAATATTTTACTGGACGGCTAGATTTTAAATCGAAGTTTTGGGGTCATAGAAGTCCGATTTTAATGATTTAATAGTTGATTTCCATGTTTTTGGGTGTTCCGGATAAAATGGATGGAACAGATTTTTCTAAGACATGACTAGATCATCAAATTGTCTATAAATAGATTTAAAGGGCCTAGATTTTGTCCCTTAGATGATTAATTTAGCCCACTAATCTGTTATGAGATGTTTAAATTCCTTATTTTCATATAATTCTTGTGATTAATGGGTCAAATGATGATTTATCAAGAGAGATTGACCAGTTTCATGGGTAATGATGATTAATCAAGAGAGAATTTTCAGATTTTGGCGAGATTATGAAGTTGAATGGAACCACAATGAAGGAATGAGATTTTACTTTCTTAGATTAAATGTTATGATCCACCAAACTGATCAGAGATATTTACCCAATAAATGCTAGAATAAATTGGATTAAAAAATTAAAATATTAAAAGGAATACATGATTTAGCACGTTGTATAGATTTTCTACTAACACATATGCTAAGATTATCTGCTTAATGAGTATTTTACTCGCTCTTTATATTTCCTTTTGCAAATGGTCCATTCAAGACAAGTAAGGGATTCAATTAAAGATTGTTGAAAAGATAGATTTTTAATTAAATTTATTTATTTGAATTTTTGTTGAGATGTGGAAAATAAATTGTTTATGATAAACATGTTTAGAAATTTATTTTGGATTGGATGTAATAGCTATTAGAGAAATTTATATTACATTTCTTTTATTTTCACTATTTATCTGTTAGTATTTTGTCATGTTGCAATTATTCATTCAAATATATTAGATCTTGAAAAAACCCACCGTACAACTAGCGTGGCATTGTCATTCTAGGGTGAGTTATGTGATTATAAATCTCATGGCATCCCGTGTCATGCTTCTTTTCGAGGATGAGTTTTACCGAAAGTCCATTCATTTTAATACAGAGAGAAAAACCCATTGCCAATATGTCATTAGAAACCCAACCAGAAACTTTTCAGATTGGTGAAAACCTTACACCGTCACCATGGCCTTTGCATCCCAGGGCGTTTCCGGCCTGGAGCAGACTACTGGGTCTTTATCTACTGCAGCGCCAATGTTGTTCGAGTTTGTCCACAGCTCGTAAGTGGATCGGTCATGTATTTTGACACCAGTCTTCAGCAGCGATTCAGACTTGTAGCCGTAACATGTACCCATGTTTAATATCAACAGCATTTACATACGTAGAAATTGCATCTACATCGGGCTCGATCGATTATTTATTAGCTTGTGTTGAATTGTCCGGGGCTTGTGCCTGGAAATTTTGCACTCGATAGTATATTGCAAGGCTACATCTGTGAGACTCAACGCGCTAGTGTTCGGGTGGCAAACATGCATCAAGATAGACCACACACAAGCGCGTCAGTATCCCAAGAAACAACTAAAAGCAAAAGTAACTCGACTAACTTTCTACTACAAATATTTATAGAATATTTTACTTAATTTATTTATTAATAAAGTATCAGGATGAAACAAACCCTTCTCGAGAAAACTAAAAATATAAAAATAAAATTAGTATGTATGCGTAATGCATGCATATGAAGATGACTATTATTTGTAGCTAGGAGCTCTATAGGCACAAGTTCATGCAACAAGTCTATAAGCATTAAGCAGTCTTTCTAAAGCTCTTTCATCGGCTAACACAGCGGTGGGCACAAAGACACCGTGGCCTCAGGCCTGTTAGGGTAGAGCCCGATATTTCCATCTCGCCATTATCACCGTTGATGAGGCTAGCAATCAGATGTCCACTGAAGACATATCCGCCGATGTTAGTATCCCTCCTCATTTGCAATTGTCCTCTGACCTTTACCCATAAAAGACATCCACAGTTTCAGCAGGAGGTCGCTGGAGACATTTTTCGATTACTCTACGTATCCCATGTCTGTCTTCCACGATGAATTCTGTCCCATTGGGTCAAGCCCTTCCCCTGTAGATAAACCTCAGATGTTCATCCAATTCTTTCAATCTGGGATTCTCGTTCAACGAGGACCGGTTTTTCTTGTACTTACGAATTTTAGGCAATGGTCGTCGTGGATCCATAAGTTCTTTGCGGACTTTGTGTGAGTTGCTGGCTGGAAAGAAATCTCAACTATAATTTCATGTAAGCTTTTGGACTTTATCGTGATCATTTTGGGATAAAATATCAGTGCAATTGAACTTTCATAACCCATCCTCGGACGTGACACAAACACTTCAGCGCGTAAACTTTCGCAAATCAGATAGGTTTGTCATTGAGTATCAACTTTTCGATTGTGTTTCTAATGATATGTCTGTGACTACAAACTTTCTGCAGTTTGGGTTTCTTCGAGCATATTGGCAATGATTTGTGAAAGTTGGGGGAAGTGGGAAAGGAATGGGGAGAGGCTGAGACGAACAGGGGCGGGCAACGAGGGCCTCGGAAGAGAGGGGAGAGTGGAAGAGCAAGACTCCCTTTTGGATATATTGACTAGAGAGCATGGGAAGATCTGAGTCGGAGAGCTTCAGACTTGGAGTGCGGATACATGGTCAGTATACTCGTGCAATTTAAGATGATTGCTGTAGAGAGGTGTGAGAGAGGAGAAGGGGACATTTCTTCTGGGTTTCTTGGGTTGGTTTTTTGCTGTTTCCTCAGCCAACTGTGTGTTAGAAAATAAAGATTATTAAATGCAGAAAAATATTTCATTCAATGCTCTACTCTACTGTTCCATCAGAAATCCCAAATTAAAGTAATGCTTGACCCACTCATAACCTAAATTACATACACGTAGATTCTGCAAAATCTAATGCAATCCCAATTTATGTGAAACAAATATGCAAATTATTAATTCTAATATAAATCAAAATATATGACTAAGATTGTCCCAATTTACTTCTTCTAACACGCCCCCTTAAACTGGACAATCGATTAAAATGCAGCTTCTAAAAATATTTCAACAATTAATGAACTTTAAGACTTGTCGACACCTACATCCTTAGACTTGTGAAATATCAAATGTACTTGAGTCTACATAATCTAGTGGAATCCCAATTTATGTGAAACAAATATGCTATTATTAATTTTAATATAATTCAAAATATATGAATATGATTGTCCATATTTACTTCTAATACACATCCTTAATCCATTAAACTGCAACTTCTAAAACTTAATTTTTCAACAAGTAATGATCTTGAAGACTTAGCAGCACTATTACATTCGTAGACTTGTGAAATATCAAATGTACTTGAGTATGGTCAATTGCTTCAATTTCCATTGCCATCTCTATTGAAGTAAATTTCAAATGCTACAAACTTGCATCTTGAAAAAATCTTCAACTCAGTAAGCTTTGTCTTGACCTTTAATTCTTTGAATTCAAAATTCTTTCCAATTTTGTATGATGTATTTTTTTTCTTCAATTAATCCTACATCTGCACTTCCCTTCCTATAAAAGACATCTTCGAAGTAATTGTAAGCATTCCAATTTATATCCGATTCCAATTTACATCCTCATCAACATTCATGCAATTAACGAGGTTAGGTAAATAACCTCTCATCTCATCCTTCTTTGAATTTTTCATAGTATAAATTATGAATATACTTTTGATTTTTCATAATTCAAGAATTCACCTTTCATATCTTCAATTAAAGCCTATTAATTACCAAATTATTAACCCTATTAAAGCCTGTCAAATCATATAAAAAATTGAAATGAATTGTAATGAATTTTAGTGGGCTTCAATCAAATTTAAAAATAAAAACTTGTTAAAGTCCATTAAGCTCTATGAAAGCCTATTGAACTTCATAAATTTTAATAAACTTTAACAAAAGTTATAAAAAATTATGAAATTTGAGAAAAAGACAATTTTACCATTTGACTGTCAAACGAATCATAGGCATAGATTTATGATTGGACTAAAATCCAACTGTGGATATATATATATATATATATATATATATATATATATATATAGTTGTAGATTGTATTGTAATCTGTCCCATTACCAAATTGCCTTTTGACCCGTCCAGGTAGCAATAGCGCCTTCTTGAACAATAAAAAGTCGATGATTCATAGCATTTTCAATGTCACGCCCATCCAAACCAGGATGCAAAAGTTGTCAGTTTTTATCTTATGAAGAAGCCAACTCCATCATGTGACCGCTTGAATTCATATTTTTTCACTAAAAAACAATTATTTTTCAACCTTTCTAGCCTTTGAAATACAACTCTTGGCTGTGCAAACGTGGAATAATGAATTTGGGCACTTTCACAGAAGTCTTTAAGCTGCTACTTTCAGAATCATGATGTGGCCTTGGTGGGCCCAAACGCAACTTCACATAAGGCTTGGCAGAGCCAGGACCTTTGGTCAGGGAGGGAACTTTTATATTTTAAAGTCATATTTTTTAAATGTATTAAATATTTAAACTAATCTATGTTACACATTATTATTATTATAACATATATTTTTTAAAAAAATTCTATAATAGATAAATTTAAAAAAAAAAACTTTTATAAACTTCATATTTGACCCGTAGTTGCAGCCTCTCCTGTGATCACCAACAATCTAAGCACGCGATGATCATGGAGAATCGATAGCATAGGATAGATCTAGACCAAAACATCTCCATGCATCCACCCATGGAAACAAACAAATACTGTGCCGGTACGCATGCACGCACACGGCTTTGGACTTTATTCACGTTTCCGTGTTAAATTAGTTACACTATCTTAGTAATAAACAAGTAATCATGCGGTCGTAACTAGCTGAATCTATAAGAATGTCTACAGAAAAAAGCCAGAGTCTTACCTGTTTGTGAGCTTTTATAGAGAGCCATGACAAACAAAGTCGCTTTTGAAGGTCAGGCTCTTTCCATGCTTTTCATCCCAATATACTACTATAGCATAGCCATTTGATTACCCACCTTCTAATCAATGACCACAATTTAAATGAACTTCAGAAGAAAGTCCCAGTCCCACGGAACTGAGCTCCATCCAAAGTTAAAATTTTCCAATCTGGATGTGCTTTGAGGAAAAGAGAACAAAAGCCACGGCAGCTACTAAACTCTGAGTTCCCGATCTTGGGGATGAATACAAAGCATCAGTCCAATTCCATAACCCAGAAAGACTTAAACCCAGATTTACTTATGAGATTATGCAATACATGAGAACAGATTCAGAAAACTAGTCTGCAAAAATACTCGGGAAGTTACAAAAGTAATCTGAAAGTTTCAAAATCCTGGAAACAAATATTACCAGTTATTTATGGAAAGCAATTAACGCCTTCCTCTGCTAAGCCTCTGTAGCTGATAATTGATGCTGCCCCAAGGCTTCCTGTTCTTTCCACTCTACAAGAATAACATCACATATAGATCAGGCTTAACATCCCCAGACAGATCGGATTTGAGTTAATAGATCTAGTAGAAATTATAAATAATTAAAAAAAAAAAAGAATACTGCTGCAATTTCCTTGATCAGTAGCCTGATAAGTGCACTGACACTTAGCAAGATGCGTCAATCCAAAGTCTCAGAGTGGGTCGTGGTATTGCTTGCAAATAACACTAGGCCATTTCGTGCTCAAGCAGAAAACAAATTAAGAAAAAAATATTTGAGCAACAAAAAGGATGTGGCCGACCATCAACATTCAATACATCTGTGCCCCATCAAATGGGAAATGGACCTGCATTCCTTGTAACAGGAATCTAATTGACAGAGCGCACATGTCACAGGGCATCACTCTACTGCATGTGTCATTAAGAAAATATGATTGTGGTCCTCCACAAAGAGTGGTGGAAACAAAAACCAAGGCCCCATCAGATAGATGGGTGCAAGAACAGATGCACAGGAATAATATGAATAATTAGTTACATTAGATAAATAAGATCAAAGTAGAAATCTGGCCCTTTTAATGAGTAATATTGTGGCCAAAAACATATTAACAACTTTGGTCTGTGATTAAGATGCCAATCCTGCTGGAGGATTATTGCATCTAGAAATGAAAAATACAGATACTAAGAAAGAATACTGATCAACACCATGGCAGGGTAGGATGATCAATAAGACAAGAAATATGCATGGCACAACTCAACTAAACCACTCAAATCATGGGCCCTATATAGGATGGTAACA
>JAYJMB010036402.1:0-34068 GCA_036873735.1 Pouteria campechiana
CTTACTCACACTACTACAGAAAATTAGATTGGAGCAAGGTTCTAAATTTGGTGTGCCCACGACAGCACCACCAGCTCACATGGGCTGTAAGATGAGAATGATGGAAATGGAATGGGCATTACAAAAACATACTTTTTATATTATTTTTTATTTTGTTAGTTTATGCTCCACCCACTTCCATGCACATTCACTCTCTTGAATTTTCAAAATGCCATCAAATTATCATTCTTTACACTTGTGAGTCATCCATTTGATATATCATTGCCCGAATCAATTTCCCATCTATTATTTCCATAATTTCTTCATTTATTTTTTAATTAAATTTGATTAAATTGAAATTTTCAAGAAATTATCGGCAACTCTGTTTTTCGGCTTTCCACATGTAATTTTTAATTTCTCTTCACCTATTAATTATTAATTAACATATGTCCTCATCATCCTCACATTAATATGGATATTTCATCCATTTTTATAATATTTTTATAATAAAATTTCTCAAAAATTCAATTTTACAGTATGCCGCACAGAAAAAATTACCAAAACTTTACAATAGTAAAAATTTACATTTTTGAAATTTCCAGGGCCTTACACAAACTTTGCTTTTTTTTGCCTAAATTCCTTGAGGAGATTTGTCTATTGGTTGATCCTTCGTGTATGTGCTTTGTCTATTGTAAATAATAGACTAACTCTTGATGGTGCTAACAAAGTCGGTCTGATCGATTGACAAACTCTCCTTATACGAATAGACGAAGTGTGTTGCTCTTCTTTTGTTCCTCATTTTTTGTTGGAGGTGGCAGATGAAGCTTGCTTTATCTTACTCTAACAGATGAAGTATAGTATTCATCTAATGTAAGCGATAGATAAATTATGTTCTGCTTTGTATTAGATGGAATATTTTGCACATCGCATGAGTTTGTCTATTGTAACTTATAGACGATCATGCCTTTGTCTGTTGAAGCTCATTTTTGGTCTAAGCAGTTCTTTACCTATTCAACTTCATCTATGCTCACTATGCAACTTCTACTTCATCTTTTGCTTTGGCTAATACTTTGTCTATAGTAAGTAATAGGTAAATTTTGATCCACAGATGAAGTGAAGTTCTTAAATTATTCTGCACTTTTTGAGCAATAAAAGAGGTTTATTCTTGCAACTTCTTTCTTTCTTCAATCTTCATTTGCTTGTTTTAGCTTAGCTAAAGTTGCACTTTCTTTTCTATTTATATTACCTTTTTTACCTCAAACAATCTATTCTCCTAACTTTGTTGATTAGACAAAGGTTTCTTCTTTTTGTGCATGATTGTTTGGGCGACAATTTCTTCTTTCTGCCTTTATCTAAGTATTTGATGGATCTTCTTCTTTGTTCTTTATCTCAGACAAACTTTATCTAGTTAGTGGAGATAGTTCAAATTTCTCAAATAACTTTATGCTCTTGGACCATAACTTCGTCTTCAACTGCTTCTATCTTGTATTTGTTTATGAAAATTTCTTGTTGTGGTTAACAAACAATGTAGACTCATTGTAGCACATCTTCGAAGCCTTGTTTTATCCCTTGCTTTGTTCATGGAAGCTTCTCTTCGACAATGCAGCTTTTCTTGTTGCTTGTCTTCAAACCTTTTATGTTTTTCTTCTTCTACAATTTTTATCTATTCAGATCTTTTGGAATGCAGTAGATAGTTATGGTGGTTTGTTGTAGATGATTGGAATCCTACACTTGAACTTTTTTGCACTTGTTACATTGTTAGCTTCCATATTCATAACATAATGTATTTTATCCTCATATAGTTTAATCATATTGTAGAACGAGAAATAATAATCTCTATCTGTATATAATGTGAAAGCTTATTTATTTATGATGCTCAATATGATTTGGCAAATTTATGTAGTAAAAAATAATTAATGTTATGCTCACCATAAAGTAATATTACATGCACTGTAAAGTGAAGAATGATGCTCGTGTAATTAGACATTCATGATTAACGTTATTAATTCATAATCACACATATGATTGTTTAGAGATTTAAGCATATAAACTTCTTACAAGTTTTGTTATCATTAAAATACAAGTTTTTTTTATCATCAAAATCATATACAATAATATTGACAATCTCTCCATTCTTGATGATCACAAAACTTTGAGGACTTATTATTAATAATTAGGAATTATCTTTTAATATTCCCCTGAATATTTGACTTAATAATCCTATATATAGTCCTATGGCTTCGACCCAGTTATCACTATCCAAATTTTAACTATTACTCTCACTAGTCTCTCATATTTCTCTCCCCATTTTTGTCAGAATCAAAAAGATTTAATCTTATAATTGCATTTTTCTCCCCTTAATTATATTTCTCTCTTTTTATATACTTGTTTCTTTAAGTTCTTCTTCCCTTATTTTGTTTAATCCTAGAATGTTGTTCTCTTCCTTCTGTTGTCTAGAGCCTTTATAATTTTCTCTCTCATGAAATGATCTAATGTAATGATCAAATTTATTATGATTACAGTATTTAATCATGTTTTAAATGTTTGAACAGTTAAATAAGTTCTTATAAGAAACATATTTATGTAAAATAGCATTAATCAATCATTGTGGAATTAAGCAAGCATTACTCATCAAAATTAGATTTATATGCTGAATTAAAATGAATTAATTATGCAAATGTTAAGTTCTTTTTAATATGCATCTTCTTTATTTTTAATGACTATCTATCATTATTATTAGGAGGGACGGTTGGGAGTATTAATGGTAGAGTTGACGGATAACTTGGGAAGTGGAGAAGGTTTTTGTCTTTTTCTTTTCTTGCATTAGAGAGAAGAGACGACTCTTTAGTGCTCATCAGGGCGGTCATGGTATCTTTGAGCTCTTTTACATAGTTGATTCAAGGTGAGAATGATAATGCAACTTTTAAGGCTATAGAAAGATGTTTGATTCTTCAGGATAAGATTAAGCAACTGAAGATTGATTGGCTTCTGTTAGGGATAGTAATCTTTATTTTACATGTCTCTTGACTAAGAACTCCATGACTTATATGGAGATCATAGAGCATATGAAACATTTTGAGACAAAGTTGGCTAGGGCTTAGCAGAGGGTTAAAGAGTTGGAGGCAATTGTTGATGTTTTGGCTGATTAAAGTTTTACTTTTTGATCTAAACTTTTTATATGTAATATTGCAACTTTTTATACTCTCATTAGTAGTTTTTAAATTTCCAGTCTTTTATGAAATTTTATGTTTGGCAATTTTATGCTTTTTATTTTATGGGTTTCATTCTTATATTAGTTTAGGCATTAGGTATGTGATTCTTAGCATAGATTATTAGCCAATTTCTAAAAGTCAGAATGCATGATCCTATTGAGTCCTATTTGAGTCTCTCATGCAGTTCCATATTCTGCTTATGCTGCAATAAGATGATTACTTTAATTTGGTTTAGAGAGTTTATGTGTCTTTTGGAAGTTGGTTGTGACCCTTTTGTATTCTTTGTCTATGATATTTAGTTAGATAGACAATATACAAAGTTAAGGTACGGCCAACAATGGAGCAAGAGATGAATGAGGGAAATAACAAGATTCACTTTTTGGAGAAGGAGGTGAAACAATTGAAGAAGGAGTTGAAATTTGTAAAGAAGATAAATACTTCTACAAATCTTCTTTTGATTGGTCGGTGTATAACTTATGGAGAGATTATGAATAGAATTGCAGCTTTAGAGAAGGAATTATCAGAGACTTTGGACAAGATTAAAGAGTTGTTAGCAATTATCAAAGTTTTAAAGGTGTAACTATTTTTTTAATTTTCTTTTGCTAAATGTTCTGAACTTAGTAGGTTGATATTGTTATTAATAACTCTATTTAACTATTAGAGTTTTAAGAGATTAGATATTTTCAATGTTTAATGCTTATCTTATTGAATGAAGTTTTATTAATGTTAAAGATTCTATTTTAATTTCTTATGTATTATGGCTATGAGTGTCTTCTTTAAATGTTTTTAATTTCTAAATTTTAATTATTTATATATAAGATCAAACCTATTAAAATTGTTATAGAAGGAATAACTAGGAATGGAATTCCTATTCGAGACCTTAAACTATAAAGTTTCCCAACCAGGCTTGACTATGCCTTAGGACCGTAATGATGTTAGAGTTTTGATCATTTTGAGGATTATTGAGATTTTTGGAAAGATATAGCTCAAAGCAGTAATCTCAACTTAATTCAAATCTAAGATTGTTCGTTCAAAGGCATCTAGAGTATCTAACATTGAAAGAAATATAATTAAGTTTGATAACTTATCTCTTTTGGTGCTTCCCTTCATAGTTCTCATTTGAGTTCATAAGTATTGTTATCAATCTTGACTAAGCATATAGCTTCTTCTATCAAGTCCTTGAAGCCATACATAAGATTGATGTTGTCTAAGCTATAGTTTTGATTTATTCAATCATTTCCTTGTGTCCAAAATTTGAACTTATGGGCTTTTTTGCTTAGATTAGTGAGTCAAGAAGAAGGTTCTGATTTTTCATTGATCTCATTCTTCTACCCTCAACTCAAACTTTCCTGCATACATAACATATTATTGTACTTTTTCTTCATTAATGAGTTCAAATTGATATGGACATACATTGCCAATATATTAGTGCAAAGGGTTGTTTTAACCATAATAGTATGCAGAGGAATAAACTGATAAATTGAAGCAATTTTCTTGAATGAGGAGAATAAGCATTCTGTTTTAATCAATTACTTAGTCACTCAAATTAGCACAGTTATAAATTGTAGTTAGCCTTACATGCTAGGTCAACTCTCTTTTTGTGTATTGATTTTAAGAATAATCATTCAATTTTGTTATTTTACTATTCTTATAGTTATGTGTCTCTTAGGCATACTTATTTATTTTCTGTATGTTACATTTTCTTTCTAATTATTTTGAGAGTTTTACTTTATGTTTTTTCAGAATTTTGTTTATCTTGGTGTTAATTCATTTTTTCTTATGTACATATGTATAAAGAATATCTATAGAAAGTACTATGTATGGAGGTTTATTTTCATCAATGTAGAATTGTTCAAAAAAATTCTAAATATGATTTCTAAATAATGTATGAATGAATAAATGAATATATACAAACATGTAAATATAATTTTAAGATTCAATTCTAATTTATATGCAATTGAAAACATTCAGACTAATTATAAATTCTATTTCTCAATATAAAAGTTCGAAGAATAACTTTGATTTCTACAAGTGAAGATGTACAGATAGTCTAATCATATATAAACAAATGAAACATCAAAACAAAAATTGAATATAAATTTATTTCTATAGATGTATGAACAGTCTGAGTTAATAAATGAATGTGAAAGCTTTAAAATAAAAGCATGTAAATAGACAGAAATAATTAATCGAAGGGTTGAGCATTAATGCTTATTAAAATTAGAATTGACTAAAGGAAATGCGCAAGTAAAATTTTAGAATTCAGAGATTGACAGATTCAATAAAAACATTCCAGTTTGAGTGTCATACTTGCACTTACGTTTCTTTTCTATTTCGAAGGAACTTGGTATTTCATCATGTCTTCATCTGGTTTCTTTAGACCAAGTCTCCTTTCTTTTTATTCTTCTTTAGGAGCTTATTTTCTCCTATTCTTGGTTTCTTGCACTCAAGTTAGTCTTAATAATAACACAAATAGTGTGTGAGTATAAAGTGTTTTTATCCCTTAGTAATTTGTCTTTAGCTAGTATGAAGATTATTCATATCAATTTATAAACCAAGACATCCTTACAAATGGTGGGACAAAGAGCATATAGTAAGTTTTCAGCACTTTTAGTTTTGCTCTCATTTCATCCTCGCTTATGGCAGTACTGATAATTTTTCATAGACAAAGATCATTTGGCCATAAAAAATGTTTCCAATATCCTTTTCCATTATATCCAATTTAATCTATCAAAAGATTTGGAAGATGGGAGATGAGCTACACTTTGATGAACACAAAGGATGACATTGTTTGGTAAACCAAATGGATTACTAGAGTTATTTATCTAGCCCACTCTAATACCACTTATTAGTTCCCATAGGATGGTTTAACCCAAGAGGGGAGGGATGAGTTGAGTGTATAAAAATTCATTACTTAACCCCTATCGAAACATTTTCCTCTTTTCGTGATTATCTGTGGTGCATTGTAAGATAGATAATAAAAACAATGAAGTGTATGAAAGATAAAATAAGTAAGAAAACACACACATAGACAACATGATTTTTATAGTGGTTTGGGAACCCCGTCCCTACATTCACTCTTCCAAGAGCACATACTCATTGTGCCTTGGGTTCCACTATATCCCATATAGCGGAAATACAAAAGTGCTCCTGGCACTCTTCTAGATTCTAGCTCTGGAGGGCATAAATAGTTTTCCCAACACTCTTTTGAATTCTAACTCTAGGGGACATAAACATAATGCTCTCGGCACTCTTCTGGTTTTCACAAGTTCACCAAGAAACTCACTAGTTTCGAAGATCACCAATAAACTTATTGGTTTTCCAGAGCTCACTAATAACTCTCTGGTTTTCAGATTAACCAGAAAACTTACACACTTGTATATAGTGTTACAATGAAGCATAAGGGAAAAAGAAATCTTTTGTAGCTCTATCAATATAGAAAGATCTTCCCAAAATGTAAAGACAATGGCCATTAAGAGTATGAAGGTTTAAGTTCAAGGATAGATGATTGAAGGTTTAAGCTCTTAGCCATAGGTGGAAGGATTTTCATATGGTGAAGCTCACTTAATATGTTTTCGTTCACCAATTTTGAATCGTCCCAACTTTTCTCATTAAATATTTTCTTTACACTTTCGACCATTGGGGAAGATGGGTTTCATTGAATGCAGAAATGAGAGCAACATTGAAGATTGTTTGAATTTTCTATCATTGAAGTCCAAGCCATTTTTATTTGTCTCGAGCGCTGCATTACCATTCAGAGAGGAGGATGAACTATGTTAAAAGTTGTTCCTTGTTTGACTTGTCACAGCTTTGAAAAACCTACAATGCTACTTGTTGCTAGAAATGATGACTGATATAAGTCTACACAATGACAGCTCGAATACAAATGCCATTTGAATGCTAGTCACATAAATTGATTTTTCCTCTGACAAGTCACGGTCTCTCTCTATCTATATTTTTCTACCATAAGTTGCAGACAAATTCTTTCATAGGTTTGTCTATCAGTTAAACTTCTACAAGAGTGATTTGTCTGTTGCAAGTAGCAAATGAACTTTGAGTGGCACAAATGAAGTCAAACAGACTTATAGAAAAACTTTGCTTTGTCTGCCTGAATTCCTCCAGGAGATTTGTCTGTTGATTGATCCTTTGTGTATGTACTTTGTCAGTTGTAAATAATAGTCTAACTCTTGGTGGTGTTGACGAAGTCAGTCTGATCAATTAACAAACTCTCCTTATATGAACAAATGAAGTGTGATGTTCTTCCTTTGTTCCTGATTGTCTATTGAAGGTTGCAGACGAAGCTTGCTTTATCTTGCTCTAACAGATGAAGTATAGTATTTGTTTGATGTAAGTGATAGACAAATTATGTTCTGCTTTGTATTGGATGGAATATTTTGCATGTTGCATGAGTTTGCCTGTTGTAACTTGTAGACGATTGTGCCTTTGTCTGTTGAAGCCCATTTTTGGTCCAAGCAGTTCTTTGCCTATTCAACTTTGTCTATGCTCACTATGCAGCTTCTACTTTATCTTCTACTTTAGCTAATACTTTGTCTATAGTAAGTAACAAATGAAGTGAAGTTCTTAAACTGTTGTGCACTTTTCAAGCAATAGAAGGGGTTTGTTCTTGCAACTTCTTTCTTTCTTCAATCTTCATTTGTTTGTTTTGGCTCAGCTAAAGTTGCACTTCCTTATCTATTCATATTGCCTTTTTGACATTAAACTATTCTATTCTCCTAACTTTGTTGATCAGAGAAAGTTTTCTTCTTTTTGTCCATGATTATCTAGGTGGCAATTTCTTCTTTCTTCTTTTGAGTATTTAATAGAGCTTCTTCTTCTTTCTTTATCTCCAACAAACTTTATGTAGTCGATGTAGATAGTTCAAATTTCTCAAACAACTTTATTCTCTTTGACCATGACTTTGTCTTCAACTGCTTCTATCTTGCATTTGTTTGAGAAAATTTCTCATTGTGGTTAATTGACAATGCAGACTCATTGTAGTGCATCTTCGAAGCCTTGTTTTCTCCCTTGCTTTGTTCATGAAAGCTTTTGTTCGACAATGCAGCCTTTCTTATTTCTTATCTTCAAACCCCTTATTTTCTTCTTCTTCTACTATGATTTTTATCAGTTTAGCTCCTTTGGAACATAGTAGATAGTTATGGCGGTTTGTTGAAGATGATCGCGATCCTGCACTTGAACTTTTTTACACTTGCTATATTGTTAACTTTCATAATCATAACATAATGCATTTTATCCTCATATAGTTTAATCATATTATAGAGAAAGGATAATATACATCTCTATTTGTACATAATGTGAAAGCTTAAATAGTTACGGTGCGTAATATGATTTGACAAATTTATGCTGTAAAGAATAATTAATGTTATGCACACCTAAAGTAATGTTGAAGCACCATAAAGTGAATAACGTATGCTTGTGTAATTAGATATTCATGATTAATGTTTATCAATTCATAATCATACATAGACTGTTTAGAGATTTAAGCATATAAACTTCTTACAAGTTTTGGTATCATCAAAATACGGGTTTTGTTATCATCAAAATCATATACAATAATACTGACATTTCTTAAGTATGTGCAAGAAAAGCTTGAAGGAAGAAAATGAGGAAAATCAAGATCACCTTCTCAATTTAACAACTTCGAGTTGAAGAAAGAAAGAGGCCAACAAGAATCAAATTTGGTAACATCAATCATGAGCTAAATGACAAGAAATTGAAAAATGAATAGAGTTAAGTTGCCCAACTTGATGTATTAAAAAGATAATTATGCTTTACATTTATATGTACTCTAGATGCCTTTGAAAATGATTACCTTAGATCTGAATGCCTGTGAACTTATTGTTTAAGTCAAATCATTCTGAATATCTAAGTTGATGTATAACATTGATCTTTGAGATTATTATAGTCCTAAGGCATTATTAAGCCTATTTGGGAAGCTTTACTACTTAAGGTCTCAAATAGGAATTTCATTCCTAGTAATTCCTTATGTAATCATCATAAAGGCTTGAACTAATAAGATTAAACAATTTGGATAATGACTTAAATCTAAATGAATGCTTGAAAGTTATGCAAATATCATGAACAATTTTATTCTGTGCACTATTCTTTTTATTCATGATTATGATGTATACAAAAAGGTGATTGAGTGTGCTTAAGTTAAAATTATGCAAAGAGAAAAATTCAAATGATCATTGTTCAAGTTATTTGAATTGTTAAAAAGTGCTTGATATGTATAAAATAACATGTTTGAATTTAAATGATGTGTTTGAGATGTTGCAATGTAAAAAATGATTTAATTGATTACATGTTAAAGAATGATTGTATTAATACTTGATTAAAATAGGAATATTAAATAGCTATGGGGTAGAATAAGCCAGTAAGTAGAAATTCAAAATATTTAGGATTATTAATTTCAGGGAGCAATACTACCTGGTCCCTAGACACTTGTGACCCCAGGCACTTGTGCCACGACCACCTAGGCGGGTCGATTTGAGTTCATTCCTATCTGCGTCCCACTTCCTAGCCTCCTACAACTTAAAATAGCTTGTGCCTATGAAATCCCATCTTCTGTAGAAACCATTTCTTTAAGTTTCTTTCTTTCCATCGAGTTTCTACATCCCCATGGCACCCAAAATCATAGTTTTTAAAACCCAAAAAGGGGTTAAGAGACCTAGAACTCAATGAGGGGCATCCTCTTCTCAACCCACATCCTCTAGAAGCTCTAGAAGGCTTCGAACTATAGCTAGTGTAGGTAATCCCTCTCCCCAACCAAATGTGAATGTTGCTGCAGAAGAAGATGTTGGAAGGAATGGAGAAGGGCAAAAATGCTTCATTTGAAGTCACTACTGGCAGAGTTTAATGGAAGAAAAGTCAAATTTGAACTAAGAGATCTACCTGTGTATTATTTTGGTAGTGAAGACAAGAAGTTCAAGTTTTTCACTTCAATGTTGGGTACACCAGTCCATGAATAAAGAAAGATTGATCTTAGCTTCCTTGATAAATGCAAATCTGACATTTGTTCTATGCTGAACTATCAAGGATGAATAAAAAGCTGATTCTTATATTTTACTTCAACTAGAAATCCTACTTATATAAATCAATGGTGAAACATGTGGAGATAAACTTTGGAACATATTTACTATCTCCTGAAGAGCATTTAGGAGATATTCTAGGAGTGCCAACAGACGAAGGTGAAAATGAGCTTAAGAAGAAGAAATATTCAACAAGTTAATCCATTGACAATATATACACATCTACTCATACCTATATGAGGATGAAAGACATGACTATTGAGCTTATATTGGTCCCGAAGCTTAGGTAAATAACTAAGAGGGGAGGGGTGAATTATGTACTTAAAATTTTACTAAACCCCTTGAGGATCAAATGTTCCTCTAGCAATCAATCTAATCACTCAAACAATGTAAAAATAAATGAGATAGAGAGATTTTTATAGTGGTTCAAGTAAACACTCTACTCCACTCTTCCAAGAGCACTCTCCTCTTACTGTGTCGGATTTCACTATCTCCAATAGCAAAAATACAATCAGTGCACCCTGCACTCTTCTAGATTCTAGTTCTAGGGGGTGTAACTCTAGTGCTTCCAACACTCTTTTAGATTCTAGCTTTATAGGGCATAAACACAGTGCTCCAAGTACTCTTCTAGATTCAACTTTAGGGGGAAGTAATCATAGTGCTCCCAGCACTCTTCTAGATTCCAGCTCTATGGGGTATAAGTAAATAACTCTTGTCTGTAATCAGACAATCACAGCTCTTCCTAAGTCTAGTCTCAACTATTAGCTCAAGAAAATTACAATGAATAAATATCAAAAGTTAAAGCACAGACACTTCTCAATAAGCATAAGGGAAGATTTCTAAAGAATAAATGCAGAAGTAAATGATCTTCCTAAAAGGTGGTTAGGAGCCTTCAAAGAAAGTTAAGGAAGGCTTGAATGCAAGGCTCACAACTATCAAAAGATGAAGAAGATTGTGGCTGAGTTTAGTAAATGCTCTCAAGAGGGTATTGAAAACCATTTTGATTAACACATTTAAATTCTTTGACTTTTGCTTAATACTCATCTGCTTGAATGCCTGTAGCACTGGCTATGGAGAAGATGATTTTATGATTCTTAATAAGTATCAGTTGAAGAGTTTCTATAATGACTGATTCTTAAAATGGATGATAATTGTCACTAGAACAAGTGTTTGGAATGAGTAATTGAGTAATGAGATAAGAATATACCCTAATGAGATGATTATGTGAATTTCACCTAATTTATGATATTGAGTCAGATATCCCATTTAGATGTATGTAAATTTAAAATGTGGTAAATGTTATATGTGTAGGATCCATTGGGTGTTGACTTGGGAGCTAAGTTGTTGAGTTGGAGGTTGAAGGTTGTGTAGTTGTTTTCTATTGAGGTAAGTAAGTTTCTTTCTGTTGTACATGTGTGAATGAGTAGATTGATGACGATAGTGAGTATCCCATGATTTGCATATGGGCATCATCTCTTGAATGATATTTATTATATTTCATTATGATTTAAATGATGAAATTATACATTTCCATGTATTTAATTTGCAACTTGGATTTGGTTATATGTCACAACTAAAACGATCTTGAAATATCTTTGCGTGAAATTTTGTTACAAGTCATGACTCATAGGGAGTATGATTGATTTATGTGGTATATGGTGGTACCTTAATGCCAATGTTGTGTCCATGAAAGTTGGTGATTTGTGACTCTCATGCGGTATGGTTGTACCTGGGAGGCACGATGGATGACACTTGTGTGGGGCTATTATTGTGCCTTAGTGGCATGGATATGGTGTTACACTTGTGGTATGTGGATATGCCTTGGTGGCATGGATATGGTGTTACACTTGTGGCATGGATGTGTCACTTGTGGAGTGTGGTATACCCTATAGTATAGTTATGGCACCTTTGGGGTTTGGTATACCTTATAGTATAGTAATGGCACCTGTGAGGTGTGGATATGTTAGGATGGTATAGTATATGATATTTGAGTAGTGATGATTTTTCACTTGTGAGTACGATACACTTAATCTCCTCAGTAGGTGGGTATAGTGACATGGAAGGCAGTGGGAGAACTATCATGGACCTGGTAGGCTTCGTAGCTGGGGGTATAGGGAGGGACCAATTGCACATTGAAGAGGGGAGAGGGTTCTGTTCTTGTTCCTAGTGGGTCCTAATGATGGGTATGTCTTGTTGGTCCCATGTAAATGAGTAGCTCAAGAGGGGAGGGGTGAATTGAGCATATAAAAATTATGGCCCAATAAGAATTAATGAGCTAAGGAGTAGTGATGCAGTACATATGTAATTTCCATATTTATTTGCTTGATCATAGTGATTGCTTTACTTCCAAATTCAACTTCTCTTAGCCATTATTAAATCACACAAGTTATCATGTGTGTGTGATTCTATGAGTGGTAATGTTATGCTTAACGAAGTAATGAAGAATAAAAGCAACTACACAAACACGCGCACAAATCACACAGTTTTTATAGTGGTTTGGGAACCCCATCCCTACATCCACTCTTCCAAGGGTACATATTCATTGTACCTTGGGTTCTACTATATCCCATATAATGAAAGTATACTAGTGCTCTCAACACTCTTATAGATTCCAGCTCCAGAGGGCATAGACAGTATTCCCAACACTCTTTTGGATTCCAACTCCAAGGGGCATAAACATAGGTTTCCCAACACTCTTCTAGTTTCATGAGCTCACCTAAAAACTCACTGGTTTCTAAGATCACTAGAAAACTTGTTGATTTTCTAGAGCTTACAAACAACTGATACAATGTTGTTTTCTTGAGCTCACCACTAACTCACATAGCTGATTAACAACACTCTTTTTGCACATTACATTACCTCTTTTCTTAGGTTGATTTGTAAATATTTTTAGCACATATAAAATGATATCTCATTGAAGCTTATAAGATATCAATACTCTAGTTGTATGATTAAGATAGAACTTTTAGGTTCATTGTCTATTAGCTCAATGGAGATTGATTATTTAGGAGGAAGCATAGTCTAATTGAGAGACGTTACTTGATTAAACTCAGTTCTGATTTTGCTCTCAGCTTCCTCAACCTTCTTTGTTGACACTGCACTGCCTTTATATTTCTTTAGAAATTTCTACCCATTGGAGGTAGTTGGCTTTCTTTTGAAAGTTAAACATCATTCTAATTTTTCCTATTGAAATTCTTGAGAAACTCACTTGTAGCTAAAAAGCTTGTAGCGTCATCCTTGAAGAAGATGCCTTTCTGGTTTTAGCAAATGCCAGATGAAGACTTTTCTACTTGAATGACTCTTTTATTATTTTGGAAAGATGCCCATTAAGCCTAAAGGGATGCAACCTCTAAACATTGTAACCTTTAGCAGAGTATAGACTACTTTCCTTTGAATTTCTTTTCATCTTCAGCTAAGCTTGATTTGTCTGATCTGCTTAATAAAATCTACTTTGAATAGATTCATGATCGGAGAGTGCAGACAGTGATGCCTGTTACAGGTGGCTTCTACTCTTCATGATATGCCATATTTTATCTGAGGACTTTGTCTATTCATGTCTTGATTTTGTCTCTTGTAAGTAATAGACAAAGTGACTCTAAGTAGATCCACATAATAGACAACTTCATCTTTATAATTTTGTTAGAGACCATTGCAGCATTTTACTTCATCTTCTTTTTTATCTGTTATAAGTAACAGATGAATTGTAGAAGCATAGACAAAGTTCTTCTTCTTCACTACTCATCAGATGACATTCTCTTAGTAGATGAAGTTTATTTTAATAGGTGAGGTAGCTTTGTCTTTTGCTTTGTTTATTATAAGTGGCAGATGATCTTTGTGGCGTAGACAAAACTTCTTCATAGCAGACAAAGTGATTTTCACTAGATGAAGTTTTCTTGTCATCAGCCAAAGTGGTTTTGTCTATTATAAGTAGCAGACAATCTTTCTTGGCGAACAAGGCTCCTTTCCTGATAGACAAAATGGCTCTGTTTGTTGTCTGTCTATTAAAATCAGCAGACGAAATTGCAGGCCATAGACAAAGTCTTCCAAATGGCTTGTCTATTGGTTTGTCTATCCTAATTGATATACAAAGTTGTGGCATGCAGATGAACCCTTTTTTAGTTGTTCATATGATGAGTTATCTGTTAGAAGTAACAGACAAATCATTGAGGCATAGATAACTTGTTTCTTTAGTGGTTGTCTAATGGTCTGTCTATTGCAGGAAGCAAATAACTCTTGTATATGTAGATAGCAAACAAAGTTGTTCTTCTGTTGTTGTGCCACTTGTCCTTCTTCTTTTGTATTTTTTGTAGAAATTGTAGACAGGTTCCTTAGCATCTTCAATTTTTAGATAAGCTTTATGGGAGACAAATGCTTAAGTAATTGACTCCATTTTGGCTTCTTCATTTATCATATTTTCAGCTTTGTTTCATCTTCTGCTTCTGCAAACTGAATTCATCTATTTATTACAGACAAGTGTTGATTATAATCAGTTTATCTAACTTGTTCATGGAACAATTTGTCTAAATCTTCCTGAGGCAAATGCTATCTGACATTGACTCTATTTGTAGACAATTTGCTCGATCATTCATTGAGGCTTGAACTTCATGGCTACAGATTTACTTGATGGTTTTTTTTAAAGTTTCAGTGTCATTCTTTCTAATCATATTTGTCTTCTTTTGATTTATGGATTGTGCTTGCTGATGCATTCGCTATGTATGCTAACCACTCTATTTAAGTTATTTTCCTGTATTCTCATATCTGTTTCTGCAATGCTTGGGAACACAACTGTTAGTACCACATATGTTCACTCATATGTTGTTGCTCATCATCAAAACTTAATTGTTTGCCATATGCCCCATTTGGTTCAACATGTCTTGATAATGATGTACTAATGATGAATATGTATTGATGAGGATGCCTTGATGGTGAGGTTGTATATCAGCCCCGATTATGAGAATGACTTCATGATGAGGATGTATCTAGAGGATGCATATAATCCTAGTTAATTATGTATTAGTCATAAGAACATGTGCATTATGGGCATGGGAACGTGTTGCATTGTTATGAAATTTAGCATGTCCTGGATTTACACATGTCTTGGATTTGAGCATGTTATTTTATTAGATTAATCATTAGAATTTTCTATCTTGCTTACT
Organism: Pouteria campechiana; assembly: GCA_036873735.1. Classification (NCBI taxonomy): domain Eukaryota; kingdom Viridiplantae; phylum Streptophyta; class Magnoliopsida; order Ericales; family Sapotaceae; genus Pouteria; species Pouteria campechiana. The sequence continues at coordinate 15,397 of JAYJMB010036402.1, forward strand.
TAATGAGTTTGCATGAACTCACACTATTTTATTCATAGTTTTTAGTTGACAGGTCAAGCACTGGAGCCCAACCTAGGTTTAGTGCTCATGATTAGGAATAGAATGACACCTCCAAGAGGAATTGATGGATTTGGTATTAGAATTCCATATTTGAATGTTATACCTAATGTATATGAATTTTATAATTTTGAAAGGATTGAAATTATGATGTATGCATTGAGTTAGTTATAAGATAATTATACTGGCATGTCATAGTGGTGGGATGTATGTGCATGGAAATCCCAGATGTGCGGGGATGTTTTTTCTTGCAGGTCTAGCTATATCATTTACCATTGCATTGCGGCTTTTGATTCTAGGCATTGTGTGGGTATGTGATATTGTTATGTTAGTGATGTATAAATGAGTGGAGGTATGGTGTTATGTTGAGAATGTCATACAAGTATGGAATCCTTATATTTTAGGGGAGATTGCTAGATTTCTAGTAGAAACCTTCTCTAGAATATAAGTATGTAGCACCCTAAGATGGGGGGTGTTACAAAAACTTTAAGTCTGTGTAAATGCTCTTAAATTCATTTGGTAGCTTTATCTAACTTCTATCACATCCCCAATTAACTCATTTTATATGAGGATTTAAAATGCAGCAATTTTCATAGACGACAGTCATTAAATGAGTGCAAAATGTTCAAATTTTCCATTGTTGGGAGTTCTTGTGACTTCAGATCGTTTGAAATAATAACTTCAGAACATTTGGACGAACAGGATGCAGTAGTGAGGGCGCTTCTTAGCTTTTACACTATTTTGCATCCGGCACTACTTCAAACCTTCTAAAGCATGGTTTTAGACCCTTTGAAGGGACAGGAATTTGCTATTTCATGTTGCTTGTGAATGACTCAAGCCGGCTCCTTCATAATAGTGCTTTAGGACATTTAAAGTAAAACTTCAGACCCTCTAAATCCCTTTGCCTTTGTGCTTCAGAATTTTTGATATTAGCTTGGGAACATACTAAATGAGGCTTCAGCACCATTCAAATGATGCAAAGTCCTCAACCTCATGTCTATGTGCTTCAGCACCTTTGAAGATGGCCTTCGTTGTTGGCCCTGTTAGGTGGCTGTACCCAAGAGTGGGGGTGAATTGGGTTTAAAAATTATTTGCATAACCCCTAGGTAATCAATCCCTCTTTTTCATGCTTGTGTGCTAATCAAGATAAAATAAACAATATAATAATGGAAAGCAAGAAAGTAAAACAATCACACACACACAAATTATAGTGGTTTAGGCCCTCCCTTGGCACCTATTCCACTCTCCAAGGTTTACCGACCTTGGGTTTTACTTTACCTTGTGGAATCACACTTGGTTTCACAAGCTAACCAAGAACTCATACACAGACCAAGCTCACTAGAAACTCACACTGTTGGTTTTCACGAGCTTACCAACAACTCATAGAATGATGGTTTTCTCAAGAGCTCACCACCAACTTATACAATCCGATTTCTCAAGAGCTAACCAGTAACTCCCCCAATCTTGGTTTTCCAATAAGCTAACCAAGAACTCTACAAGTGAATGTGTACAGAGAAATGCCTTTATCTAAGCTAAGGTGCACACACAATTAAAGCATAATAATAAAAAGATATACAATGAAAAATTTACAGTGATTCAAACTCTTTGAAGTAAGAAATGATATGACTTTAAAGCTTCTTGATCTTGACAACTTGTTGGAGTGAATACGCTTGGAAACTTCAAAAGGTTTTCTTGTATTTGATTTGTTTGTGGTACGTAGAACCCTTAAGCTTCTTGTTGATTGCTGGGAAAGACTTAAGATGGTGCTCTTATTTATGCAAAAGCTCTTCCCTTTTGTTGTAAAGAAGTAGACCTTGAATGAAGATTGATGATGAAAGCTCTTCTATGAGTGTGGAAGTTTAAGATCTTGGGCCCAAGGATTGTAAGTTGTTTGATGAAGATTAAAGCTCAATCTCTTACTTTTTCTTCTCACTTCTTAACCTTTGAAATGTCCCCAATCTTCTCATTAAATAGATCTCCAAAAATCTTGACACAAGTTGTGGCATTGCAAGGTTTAGATTTTTTATCATTGTACATCAACAGGCGATACTACAAGCATCTGGGCCATTCGACTGCACATCAGACAATATGGCAGGTGGTATGCCCAAGTTGCTATGGTCAAATTTCTTCAAAAACTCCCAAACCATCCTTGCTATCCATCACCAAGCGGTATCATAGGTTGTAGGGAACTTTGCAGGCGGTATGCTCAGTTGCTTCGGACATGGTTTTTGTGTTTGAAATTGGCAAGCGATAGCCACAGGTGGCTACACTAAGCGGCTGCGGTCCTACACTTAACTATTTACACTTTGCCACTTTGAGACTTTGATATTATTCATTATAAATCAAAATACATTCATCCACAAATGATTTACACAAGTTATAAAACATGGATAGGCAATATGAATCATGTTTTTGTAAAGAATGAACCCATTCAAACATATTTTCATTCTTACATATACGAATGATAACTTCATAAAGCACATGTATTTTCTTCTTTATCAAATAATAGAAACATATAAATGATCTAACAAATCACAATATGATAGACCAAACAAAATACATTGTGGATCATGATAATTTTTTTATTTCTAAGATTTTAATATGCTTGCACAATCACAGTGACTTACATATTTCAAGCATATATGAATGTGATCCATTATAGAGTAATATATCAAGATATATGTAGTATGGATCATATTCTCATTCTTCACACATGTACAGGATATCTTTATAAACTTATTTGCATATGATCCAAAAAGTTGAAATAACAACCAAGGTTGAACACAATATATAATTTCTTCTTTTTTGTAACACATTTAAACTCATGTCAAACATGTGTATGTACTTGCATAAATAATGAAGTAAATTATATACATATCAAGCATATTTGTCTACATTCAAGCATATTCTAAACTGAAGGCATCATTAGCTTAAGGTAAGTCTAAATACAAGTTTCAGTAATCATCAAACTCATATCCTTTGGATCAACAATCTCTCCCTTTTTGATGATGACAAAACTTGAAGATTTGTGACATTTAAAGAATGTGCTAATGATACATTTTCAATTAAAAACTCCGCCTATCTAATTTGTTTTTGTAAACCTATGGAGTTTGACATTTACATAAAACCTAGTCATGACATATCTGATGTTATGTTTTTCCTGAAACACAAGTCAGGACAAAACTTGAAGACTTGTATATCATCTTTCTCAATTCCTTTCCCCCTTGTTGACCGACAAGTCTTTCTCAGTTTTTCTCCTCCTTTTTTTCAGCGTCGAAAAGGTGAGTTGGGGACTTCAAGGCTTTCTCCCCCTACTTATTCTCTAAGCAGTTCTTCCTCAAATGCTCAAGTACTTTTCTCCTCAATGTCTAAAAAAAATTCAAGCACAACCATGATTATGATATAGAATGGATTTGCAATAATAGGAATAATATATTCATGTCATGAGCAACATTCAAACATTATATAACTTTTATTGAGAGGCTTTAAACAACTGTTGAGCATTCATCATTGCATTCATCAAAATCATAATAGATAAATATGGATTCATCATGTAAGCAATTGTTAATCATCTATTGATTAGAATCATATCATATAAATAAACATTTCATACTATAAAAATTAGATTTATATCATTTCAATACTATTTCATAGATTTACATGAAATTGTAGAGAGTAAATACATGATAAGCCTCACTATATTCTCTTATATAATTCACAAAATATACTTTTTAACTTATAGATCAAAAATAATATCAAAGTATGATTGGATCTCTTCTTTACCTTACTACATCTAGACCAGATATTCTCTTTAACATATTCTTATGTGCTAGATTTTAGTCCAATTCTAAAGAGTCTCATCTTACTGCAGTGAATTTTTTTTAAGTATTTAGTTGACATAATAAATCTAGGACTCTATTATCCCAAGGGAACTAGTTTTGAACTCATTGGATATTCAGATGCTAACTTTGGAAGATACAAATTTGATAGAAGAACTAGTGGAAACTATCAATTCCAAGGAAATAGTCTAGTATTATGGTTTTCTAGAAAATAAACTAGTGTTTCTCTCTCTATAATAGAGGCTGAATATATAGCAGCTAGAAGTTGTTGCGCTCAATTGCTATATATACAACAATAACTTCTTGATTATGGACTAAGCTATCAACACATACCCATCAAATGTAATAATACTAGTGCCATATGCTTGACAAAGAACCCTATTCTACATTTGAGAACCAAGCATATAGAAATTAGGCACCACTTCATTAGAGATCATGTAGAAAAACATGACATATGTCTAGAATATGGGCCCATAAATGCTCAACTTATTGACATTTTTAGTAAGCCACTGCCATTAGATACTTTTTGCAACATTAGAGGAGAATAAGCCATGAAAAATTTGATCATCTAAGAGTGAAATTTTAAATGATTCTATGACCAAAATTGCAATGTTGAATATACTAGACTTCGTCTTAGGTGAATTAATTACTTCCATATAGAACTTTACTCTCACTTTGTCTGAATCTTGGTTTTCAAAGTTGAGTACACCTTGTTTTCTTGCCATAATCAATTTACAACTACCGTTATCACATCGGACTCTATTTTTAGCATGCGTTATTCTCTATTTCCAAAAATAACATATCAACTACCTCATATAGCCCCCACATTTAATCTATTTTAACTCCTAAATTGCAATCCTTCTCTGCACCACAAAGATCAAGCTACTTAGAGAAGAACACTTCAAAAGCAAGCATAGAGAGAAGACAAGCATGTGGTGGGGATTGAAGAATCAACCATTACTTCTTCAGTTGCTTCCAGGGAGGGATGATAATGCTTTTATTTACACCTATCTTACAGAAGCATTTATGTTCAAACTTTGGCTTTGCAAACTTTATTATACAATCTCATTACTACCAGATATCCCTGATTCATATATTACCATCATCTTGGGCATTTGAGGAGGAGGAGAATTTTAAAAATTAAGTATATTACATCCATCTCCAACCTCTGATCTTCCCATCCACCATCCAAAACCTTAGTTTCTCACACTTGAAGAAACCTCTCCAAGTTTGGATGCACATCCCCCCACTGTGTGGAGACCCTCCTTTAGGGTCCACCATAATCTGTCGCTCCATCTCCCCAAACTTAGAATGTTTATATCTGGGTCAATCTATTTTGTATCTTTGTTTGTATTGAAATAAAATAAAATAATATCTTTATTTATCTCTTTATGTTTGGCCTGTGCTTACTAGGAGTGGATGTTTCTTTTTGCTTATGACAAAAAGGGGGAGAAAGAATATGCGAATTATCTCAAAGGGGAATGCAAACATGCATACTCTTTAAATAATAAGAGAGAATACATTTTAAACAATTAGGGGGAGACTACATATAAAATAAGTCAGGAGAAATACAAGAACATGACAACTTAAGGACTGATTAAACTTTGAATTTTATTTTACTGCATACATTCAAAGGGAGATTATATTTGAGATAATTTTTAATCAAGTTTTGTCATCACAAAAAAGGGAAGAATTTTGGTATGAATTCATGGTTTCAATGATAAATAAAACTTGATTAAAGATTATGTACTGATGGTTGTTACCAAGTTTTTAGCATCTTGAATCAAATTGCATATATCATGGACAAATGAACACAAAGAAGATATTCCAAGATGTTAATCTATCTAACTAAAAAAGGCATGCACTAGTACAAAAGCAAAAGACAAAGTGCCCTTATAGACAAAGCTCAAAAGAAAAGGATTCAGCTAAGTCTCCATTTGTTTGTCGATGTGAAGATTATATCTGATGGATGTGAAATAGTGTACATACAAGAGACCTTGTCTCTTATAAGCAAACCACATTTAATCTAATGATTGTCTACTATAAATAGACAAGGCAGAGAAGTGAAGCTCAAGTAAAGAAGTTCATTTGGCAGAGCAATGACATTTGTCTGTACATCTAAGTGTAACGCCTGGGGCATTAAAATAAGTAAGTGTTGAGAAATATTTCTAAGGACATGATAAATATGGAATAATTTAAAAATTTTAAAGTTGTTAAGCTTGGTACTTAAGTCGTGAGAAGAAAATTTGGAAGATAAAGTGAAATTTGAGTATAGTGTATGAGAAAATGAAGTGAAAATGCTCTAGGCATCATTTGTACACAAATTTTGACATATATGATGGATAATTTTGGAAAAGTTATTAACATAAATTATATATCTTGAGATTATCTTTGTAATGAATCAAAAATCATATAGATTGGATATCATATGGGGAGGTTAGAGCTAAAATACTACAACTGTCTCTAGATCTATAAATTGGATTAAAACACAATGTGTCACTTAGAGGAAAAATTACTTATATTTTGAGGCTGAATTAGAAAATGTGATCAACAAAAGTTGTAGAGCTTGAAATTATCATTATAACAAATTAAGAATCATGTGAATCTGATATCTTACAAAGAAGTAATGGCCAAAATAGCGTGGGCCAAAATGGCCAGTTCCAAATCGATGTCGACAACACTGAATCGATTTGGGTAAGGCAGCGTAGTGGCGTGGTGGCACTGGTAGCACCAATATGGTGTTAACGATCTTGGTCGGTGGCTATAAAAGCCTAACCCAAAGTTTTTTGCCCTATCCATTCCATTTTCTCCCATTTCATTCCATTTCTTCCCCTTTCATGCCCTAACCCTATTTAGCTTAGTTTCTTGCCTATCTAGCTAGGAAATTGTCTTACCTAGCTAGTAAATCATGTGATATTTCATTTAAATCCAACTTTCAATGATTTGAATCATGAAATTGGGAGATAAATCAAGTTTCCTTCAAATGGATGTTGCCAACTAGAGTTTTGGGCTTGGATTTATGTCCACGAGAGAAAGCCATGCGTGAATTGCTTGGTAAGTTGGTTTATCTCTCCTTATTTCAGATTGTCTTAAGTTAGGATTTTGAAATTTGAGGATTTTGGAGAAAAATGATTGATCTAATATTGAAATGATCAGAAAAATGATGTATGCATGCTTAAAAAGGGTTTGAACTTGTTAAATTATGGTTCCCCAATTGAAAATTGAGTTTTCATGCTTTTAGTTTTATGCATAGAGACAATTGGGGAAAAATGTATGATTGGATGCAATAAACATGGGTAAAATGATTAATTTATATTTTCTGATGTTTTAAAACTTGTTTGAGATCATTTGGATCGATAAAATGGAATATAGACTATGACCTAGTTTAGGTTAAATTTGGGTTTTTGAAGTATAGGCTATGTAATCCATGAATTGATTGAATGAAAGGCCTAATTGAGTAATTTTAATGATATTTAAGTATTAACCATGCTAATTATGATATAAATATCATAGGAAATGAAGAATTCTTGTGATGCCCTGTTGGGAAATGTTAGTTTAACTGATGTTTATCACATGTCTGATGATCATAGCGTGAAATTGGCTATGAAAGAAATGTTATTATGATGTATTGGGTACATGATTACAAATGGTTATGTAAATGAGATTCTGACCCTATACAAGATGAATTGAAAAGGATGAAAAAACAAAGTTGGGAGAAAGTGGTTTAGAACTAAAGGCCTAAGGTAAGTAGGTGCCCCCTATTCTGGTTGATTGTATGATTAGATGGGGATAATGAATATCCCATTAATTTGATTCGGAGCTTATATGTTTCACTAGGGATAATAAATATCCCATCTTTGTTCAAAATTGATTTTATTTGGTTTGTGTGGGATAATGAGTATCTCTTGTATTGAATTAATTAATGTTTTGGTTCAAAATGGATATCTAATATGCGGTATAGAGAATATCCCTTTTTATATGTTAAAGTTTAACATTGATTCAAAATGAGATGGGTTGATTGGATGGGAATGATTGTAATTCCCTATTTGGCATAAGTTGATGAACCTATATTCTTATCCTTAAGAAGAGGTTATTACCTAGATGGATGATTGAGTAGTATGGTTATTCATTGAGGATCAAATGTCTAGTCAGAATCAGGAGATGAATGTCATCCCCTAATTATTGGATTGGAATAATGATGACATGGTCCTCAGAGTATAATTGGTGTATTATATCTGTGATCATGATTGGATTGAATATTTTAAATTGTGAATTGATTGTTTTATTATTTATTATTTGTGCCTACTTACTGAGTTGCCCAGACTCACATCTTCTTGTTTAAATTTTTTAGCTGACAAGTCAAGAAAAAGACTTATGAGAAAGACTAAAGACTTTTGGATGGTATGATATATTATTGGGATTAGAATCCCATTATATAATTGTGTAAATGTGCAATTGTATAATTGTATAAAATTTTAATTGATGTATTAAAGAAATGGATTAGCATGTCTTAGAAAATAATGTATAATATTGTGATAGCATGATATATTTTCTCTAAGGTGTATTGCCATCATGGTGTAATACAGGTCTTGGGCTGTGGATAAAATGGGTTAGTTTATATTATAATTTTATGATTATTAATTCAAATTTTTATTTGATACATGATGTATATCAGGTTCAAATATTGATATTTTAGGGGAAACTTTGACAAAAATTTAATAGAAATCCCAGTAGAAATTAGGGCAACTAGAAAATGGTATCAGACAAAAACCACTCGAGAAGTGAGAAAATCTTGGTATAATCATGTGTATTTGCGGTGAAAGATAAAGTGACAGAACGGCATTACACTAAGCTCATCCACTACTTACAATAGACAACCCAACAGATAAAGCGACGAAGAAAATTCATTTGCACCTTAATAATTAGTTCGTTACTTATAAAAGATAACCTACCAGACAAAGCCATGAACAAAATCCATCTATGCTCCAACAATCTATCTGTTGCTTACAACAGACAACTCAATAGATGAAGCACTAAAGAAACAAGTCATTTGTGCCTGTATAGTTCAACAGACAATCCACAAGATAAAGCAATAGAAAGGATAATTCATCTGCGCTTCTAAGATATGTCTATTACTTACAACAAATAACCTAACAAACGATATGATGACATGACAACTGCACAATTCATCTGCTAATTATGAAGGTCAAACCACAAGATGAAGGAACTTTGTATAATGAACAATTAGATAGACTTCATCTATCATAAGTAAAAGATGACCAATGGAAAAACCAAAATGTTGGTCTCCATTCAGCATTAATGACGTCCTTTCCTTATTAATGAAAGAATTAGCCATTGCAAAAGTACCTTGACTAAAGCTTTTTAAGAATCTGGAGATCATCTTCTCCAAGGTCAACTTTGTAAGCATTTTAGTAGAGGAGGATTAAGCAAAAGTCAAAAAAAAAATCAAATGTGCTAATCAGAACGGTCTTTTGTCATGAATAGAGTTCACCTACCACTAATAGCTAGAATTCAAAACAGCTATAAATAAAGCATTGTTAGAGTAGAAGAAAGTAATCAAGCATCAAAGAAGTTATTCAAAAATCCTCTTAAGAGCATTTACTAATTTGAGCCAAAACCTTCTACTATCTTTCAAGAGTCAAGAGCCCTGCATTCAAACTGTCCTCAATTCTCTTTGAAGGCTCCCAACCACCTTTTGGGAAGATCATTTACTGTTGCATTCAAACTTCAGAAACCTTCCCCTATGCCTATTGAGAAATACCTATACTTCAACTTTTGATATTCATTATAAATTTCTTGAGCTAGTGGTTGAGACTAGACTCAAGAAGAGCTATGACTATCTAAGTGCAGATAAGAGCTATCTATTCATGCCCCTTAGAACTAGAATCTAGAAGAGTACTGGGAGCACTATGATTACCCCCCAAGAGCTAAAATCTAAAAGAGTGCTAAAAGCACTATGTTTATGACCCCTGGAGCTAGAATCTAGAATAGTGCTATGACCACTATTGTATTTCTGCTATTGGGAATAGTGGAACCCAAGACACTAAGAGAAAAGTGTTCAAGAGAAAAGTGTTCTTGGAAGAGTGGAGTAGAGTATTTACTCGAATCACTATAAAAATCCCTGTACCTTATTTATTTGTGCATTGATTGATTGAATGATTTGAATTAATTGCTAGAGAGACAATTGATCCTAAAGGGGTAAAGCAATATTTTTTATGCCCAATTCCCCCCTCCCCTCATGGGCTTTTCCCTAATCTTTCGGACCAACAACAAGTATTTCTTAATAAGCATAGGGGAAGATTTCTAAAAAGTAAATGTAGAAGTAAATGTAGAAGTAAATGATCTCCCCGAAAGGTAGTTGGGAGCCTTCAAAGAAAGTTGAGGAAGGTTTGAATGCAAGGCTCTTGACTCTTGAAGGATTGCACAAGGTTTGACTCAGATCAGTAAATGCTCTCAAGAGAATTTTTGAATATTTTGCTTAATACTTGGTTACTTTTACCCCAACAATGCTTTAATTTATAGCTGCTTTGAATTCCAACCGTTAGTGGTAGGTGAACTCCATTAATGACAGAAGACCATTCTGATTAGCACATTTAAATTTTTTGACTTCTGCTTAATCCTCGTCTACTAAATGCCTATAGTACTAACCTCGGAGAAGATGATTTCTATATTCTTAATAAGAATTGGTCGAGGTGTTGCTGTAATGGCTGATTCTTTCATCAATATAGAAAGGGTGTCATTTATGCTAAATGGAGACCAACATTTTGGTTTGCCCATTGTTTATCTTTACTTATGATAGACAAAGTATCTATCCACCTGTTCATCAGGCATAGTTCCTTCATCTTCTGGTTTGTCCATCATAAGTAGCCAACAAATCTTAGAGGTGTCATTTCATCACATTGTTTATTGGGTTGTTTATTGTTAGTAACAGACAGATTTAAGAATTGCAGACAAATTATCCTTTCTAGTACTTTGTCTTGTGGATTGTTTGTTGAGTTGTAAAAGCATAGATGACTTGTTTCTTCAGTACTTCATCTGTTGAATTATCTGTTGTAAGTAATCGATGAACTATTGGAGAGCAGATGAATTTTCTTCCCTACTTTGTCTATTAGGTTATTTGTTGTAAGTAACAAATTAATCATTAAGGTGCAGATGACATTTTCTTCACCAATTCATCTGTTAGGTTATCAATTGTAGATAGTGGATGAATTTAGATATACAAACAAACACCATGCTCCACCAGACAAACTTCTCTGCTCTACTAGACAACCTTCAGTTCTTTGCCTTTGTATATTTTAATTAGATGATTATTGGCTTGACTGTGGCTCACTTATAATAGACGAAGTCTGCTGCTTTGCATTCATCAGATATAATCTCCACTTTGATAGATGAATGGAGACTTAGTTGAATCCTTGTCATTTGAGCTTTGTGTATAATGGTACTTCGCCTTTTGCTTCTATACTTGCCCAAGCCTTGACTCCTTTTCTATGCTTATTTTTCCATAAGGCCTATAACTTGATTCAACACACTAAAAGCTTGGGAACAACCATTAGTACATAATCTTTAATCAAGTTTTGTTTATCATCGAAACCATAAGGTTATACTAACATTCTCCTCCTTTTTGATGATGACAAAACTTGATTAAAAATTATCTCATAAAAGATATCTCCCATTGAATGTATGCAGTCTTATAAAAATATTTACAAAGTTTGATCATTTCTCTTGCCATTTTCTAATATTTCCCTTGACTTGTTTTATATATATTCTCCCCCTAATTATTTAAAGATTATGCATTTTTTATTATGCATTTTTGCATTTTCCTTTGAGATAATTCGCAAATTCTTTCTCCCCCTTTTTGTCATAAGAAAAAAGAAACATCCACTCCCGGTAGGTATAGGTCAAACATAAAGAGATAAACAAATAAAGATGTTATTTCATTCATTTTAGTATAAACAAAGATACAGGGCAGGTTGGCCCAGATACAAACACTCTAAGTTTGGGGAGATGGAGCGAGAGATTGTTATGGACCTCGAAGAAGGGGCCTCCACATAGTGGAGGGATGTGCATCCAAAACTTGAAGAGGTTTCTTCAAGTGTGAAAAACCAAGATTTTGGATGGTGGATGGTAAGATGAGGGGTTAGAGATAGATGTAATATACTTGTTTGTTCATTTCCCCTCCTCTTCAAACACCCAAGTTGATGATAATATGTGAATCGGGGCTATATGGAAGTGATGAGATTGAAGAATAATGTCTGCAAAGTTAGAGTTTGAAGAAAAATGCTTCTGATAAAATAGATGTAAGATAGGTGTAGACAGAAGCATTATCATCCCACAAAGGAAGCAACTAAAGAAGCAATGATTGATTCTTCAGTCCCCACCACGTGCTTTTCTTCTCACTATGCTTGCTTCCGAAGTGTTCTTCTTTGAGTAGCTTCATCTTTGTGGTGTAGAGAGTCAGAAGTTAAAATAGATTGAATGTGGGGCTATACAAGGTAATTGATATGACATTTTTGGAAAGAGAGAATAACCCATGCTAAAAATAGAGTTCAATGTGATAATGATAACTGTAAATTAATTCTGACAAAAAAATAAGGTGTACTCGACCTTGAAAACCAAGGTTCAGATGAAGTGAGAGGAGAACACTGTATAGAGGTAACTACCTTTGTCTGAGACGAAGTCTAGTCTCATGAAAGCAAATGAAAATATTACAATTTCAAGTATAGAAACATTAAAAATTTGATTCTCAGATGATCACATTAGTTATGCATAATTCTCCTATAATGTTGCAGAAGATATGTAAGGGTAGTGGGTAAGTAAAGATATCAGCAAGTTGAGCATTTGCGGGCACAGATATATATCATATTTTTTTACATGATCTCTAATAAAGTGGTGCCTAATTTCTATATGCTTGGTTCTTGAGTATAAGACATGGTTCTATGTCAAGCATATGGCACTAATATTTTCACATTTGATGGGTACATCTCTATAGCTCAATCCATAGTCGAGAAGTTATTGTTTCATCCACAACAATTAAGCCTAACAACTTCTAGCTACTATATATTCAGCTTTCACTATGGAGAGAGCAATATTAGTTTGTTTTGTAGAGAACCATAATACTAGACTATTTCCTAGGAATTGATAGTTTCCACTAGTACTTATTCTATCAACTTTGTATCCTCCAAAGTCAGCATCTGAATATCCAATGAGTTCAAAACTATTTCTCTTGGGATAATAGAGTACCAAATTTGGTGTGTCGACCAAATATGTAAAAAATTGATTTCACTGTAGTAAGATGAGTCTTTCTAGGACTTGACTAAAATCTAGCACATAAGCATATACTAAAGAGAATATGTGGTCTAAATGTAGTAAGGTAAAGAAGAGATTCAATCATAATTCGATATTATTTTTGATCTACAAGTTTACCCTTTTCATCTTTATCTAGCCTTATTAATGTTCTCATTGGAGTGCTTGTTGCCTTAATTTCTTCCATTTTGAACTTCTTCAACATCTCTCTAGTATCTTTGGATTGGCAAATGTAATTTCCATCATCTCTTTGCTTGATTTGCAATCCAAAGAAGTAGTTCAATTCTCCCATCATACTCATTTTGAATTTAGCCTGCATGATCTTTGAGAAGTCTTGATAGAGATTCTCATTAGTATCTCCGAATATAATTTCATCCACATAAATTAGAACTATCAAGATATCCTTGTGAATATTTTTTATAAATAAGGTAATGTCAACTTTTTCTCTCTTGAAGTCATGACCATTTAAGAATTTGCTCAGCCTTTCATACTAAACTCTTAGAGCTTGTCTCAAACCATATAACGCTTTGGTGAGCTTACAGTGAGCTTGTCTCAAATTATATAATGATTTAGTGAGCTTACAGCATGATTAGGTTGATCATCATTTTCACAACTAGGGGATTGGTTTATATAAACTTCCTCACTTAAATATTCATTTAGAAATGCACTCTTTACATCCATCTAAAATAGTTTAAAGTTTTTATAGGATGCTAAAATAAGTAGCATTCTAACGGCTTCTAATCTAACTATAGGGGCATATGATTCTTCAAAATCTATTCCCTCTTCTTAGGAATACCCCTTAGCAACTAGTCGTGCTTTGTTTCTTACAACTAATCTACTTTCATCCAGTTTGTTTCTAAAAACCCATTTAGTTCCAATTACATCAACATTCTCTAGTTTTGGAACCAATTCCCATACTTTGTTCCTTTCAAACTAGTTAAGCTCTTTTTGCATTGCAATGATCAAATTTTCATCATTTAAGGCTTGATCAATGCAAGTTGGCTTAATTGTAGAGATTAAAGCATAATAACCATAAATATTTTGCATTGATCTTCTTGTTTCGACACTATCAGAAACATTACCTATGATTTATTTTATAGGATGAGTACTAATGAATTTTAAATCAGTAAGAGGTTAATAGGGAACATTACTTATTCTTACCTCCTCATTTTTTGAACTTTGCATATCTTCACAGTTTGTCCCATCTTCTTGGTCCTTTAGTTTGAGCTTTTTAATATTAGTTGCAACTTCATCTGCATCACTATCACACTCCTTTCTTGGGGTTAGATTTGCTTCATCGAAATTAACATTTACAGACTCTTTTGCAACTTGTATTCTCTTGATGTATATTCTAACAGCTCTACTATTAGAATAGTAACCAAGAAAGATAACTTCATCACTTTTTGGATCAAAATTTTCAAGATTATCTTTTCCATTGTTCAGCACATAGCATCAGCATCCAAAGGAATAAAAATATGAGATATTTGGTTTCCTTCCTTTCCAAAGCTCCCCTGGGGTTTTCTTTAAGATTGCTCTTATAGTAACCATATTTAGTACATGGTAGGTTGTACTAACTGCTTTTCCTAAGAATCTTTTGGACAACTTATTTTCGTTTAACATGGTCCTTGTAATTTTCTAAATTGTCCAATTCTTTTTTCCACAACTCAATTTTGTTGAGGAGTTCTAGGGGATGAGAAACTATGGTGAATTCCTTTCTCATCACAAAAGTCAATAAATTTTATGTTCTCAAATTCACCACCATGAACACTATGGATAGACCCCATTGATATTTGTTTCTCATTTTGAACAAGCTTTGAAAATGTATAAAATATTGACAATGCGTCATCTTTGATAGTCAAGAAAATCACCCATGTAAATCTAGAGTAATCATCCACAATCACATATACATATCTTTTTCCTCCAAGAGTGATAACATCTAATGATCCAAATAGATCCATATATAATAATTCCAGAGGTCTAGATCTAGATACCTCATTTTTAGGATGAAAGTATATTTTATTCTATTTTGACAATTGACAAGATTTGCATATTTGATTTTTGTCATAGTTTAGTTTGGGTAAACTAATCACAAGATTTGATATTTGACATGTTGATATGTCCTAAATTTTTATGTAATACCCATGGATCATCTTTGACTATAATTAAGCATTTTCCAACAATATCATCTAGCTGTACTAGATAAATATTTTCATGCATTTTCCACTAAACAATAGATCATTGTCTATACTAAATATATTACATGCGGATGGTTTAAAAACAACTTTGTGACCCTTGTCACATGATTGACTAATATTTAGCAAATTGTGCTTAAGAACTTCTACGTATAATACATCCTCTATGCATGCATTGAATAGACCATAAATTTTAACTATCCGTTTGATGAAGCCTTTGTCATTGTTACCGAATATAACTATTCATCCATTTATCGACTTTAATTGTTTGAACAACTTTTTGTTCCTGACCATAGCAGCCACTATCCATGAACCAAGTATTGCTAGATGTCGCTTTGAGTCTTACCTGTATTTAAAGAAAGTTTTCTTCTTGCCTCATTGGTACCCAAGTATTAGGTCTAATGGTGTTAGTGGAATTGTGTGTGCTAGAAGTTCTGTGCCTTGAGTTTTCATCTGATTTTTGTACCTTTTGCTTGCATCTTTTTGGCATAGCAATCATACGCTTTATGCCTAATTTTGTTACAGAAATAGCAAGTATTTGGAACTTTGCTAGATGCATAATATTGCATTGGTTTTTTTTACCCAGGGATAACCCATGAACCTTCTAATGTTTAGATAGTTTTATCTTTCTTCTATGAGGTTCACTCCCTCGGACCATCCAAAAAATTTCTATGAATTTTCATCATTTGACCATTCATAACCAAGTCCCTGTTTATTGTTTGACAGTTCATTCTCATGAACTTGGTCACAGATTCTCCCAAATTTTTAGAATTTACTCAACATACTCCTTCATATTTCTAATCTCTTTTTATATAGATAGATTTCTTTCAGCTAGTATATAATTCACTTTGACGGTTGCATCAAAAGTGACTTTTTTTAGTGAGTTTCTGGCTAAGTTATTCTAACTCACTAAAGAGGGAGTTATATGACTGATGTAACTCATCAAATTTTTTGCATTTAAAACAATTGTAATTTGAGCTTGAAGAGTCAAAACTATAGGAGTAGTAAGAATTTACCTCCATCTCCAGCTTGGTTGTGCATTGCTCTTTGATGATTATTTGATCTATTGATTCGTTCTCCATCTGGGTCATGCACCATATTCTTATGACGTGTCCAACTTCATTATCACCTTCATCACTTGAGCTCATCCCTGATGAGTCTTCATCATTCATGTACATTCCTCTGGCTTGGTTTCTTAAAGACTTCTTGAAGTGTTTCTTTTCTTTTCTTTTATCTCTATCATTCATATTTACTTTTTCTTCATTAGGACACTTAGGAGACATGTGTCCAATCCCTCCACATCTATAGCATGTGGGGAGATCCTTCTTTCTTTCAGTCGTTCTCTTTTGTTATCTAGGATGTTTCCTTATGGTACTGCTTCTGCTGCTTCTGGTAAACTTTCTGAAATTTCTGACCAACATGGCCATATCATCTTTAGATTGCGATGCTGGGTCCCTATTGCGATCCTTTGTCACTTTTAGAGTAATACTTTCTTTGGCTTTGTTGGCTCCTCCCATTTACTTTTAATTAGTTCATGTGACATCAGTGAGCTGATAAGATCGTCTACTAGAAGAGTGTTCAGATTCTTTGCTTCTTTTATCATTTTGATCTTCTAGTTCCAGGATTCTAGTAGTGCCCTTAGTATCTTCATCACCTATTCAGGATTTGTGACTTTCTTTTCCAAACCTTTCAAAGTGTTAGTTATTTTAGAAAAATGAGCATACATTTCGGATATGCTTTCCACTTCTTTCGCCTTAAAATTTTTTAATTCTTTTATCAACATATTCCTTCTAGTTCCTTTGAATTTTGGCATTGATTGAGATGGATTTAGCAAGAGTAGTTAACATAAGAGTTGAAGCTCTTCAAGTTAGTTGTCCAACGCAATAAGAATTATCCAATTCTGATAACAAATGAAGAAGATATGATCAAAATAAGTGAAGACATCTCAAGTGGACAACATTCTGAAGCTGCTGGTGCCCACTCAACTCACCTACCAATTCATGTCTTAGGTCAATTTCTTCCATTCTTCATCATCAAAATCATGGTAATGCTCTCTTCTCCCATTTTTCTTAATGGGTTCTTCGTTTTTTTCCCTAGAATGTGTGGATTTGAAGTTTTTCTTCTTAATCCTTCATCTATATCATGCCTCTCTTTTGCAAAATTGATGCCATAGAATGAATAAGAGTGCATCTTTATTGTTTGGAAGAAATGTTTAAAAGCTCCTTGCTAAGCTTCAAAATTTCAAACTTTGGGGTTCTTAGGGTTTATGCTTCAAAATTTCAAAACTTTGGGGTTCTTAGGGTATCTGAAATTGCAAAAGTCCTATTTTTGTTTGAAATTCATCCATGTGTATTCTATTTTTGATATATTACCATTTTGTTACATGAATATTATGGTTAAACATCTATGTTGTGAGGAGATGCTCTGTCTATATATTTTGTATTGAAAAACTCTTGAATTTTTGCATTGAATCTAAGTTTTCATTTCTTATTCTTCAAATCCATCCCTTACTTTCGTTCAAATCTTTGTTTCAAACTCAATAATTAAGTGTTTGTCAATAATGTCATGGATTTTGTCATGATGATTGTTGGCAACCCCTGTTCTAATCAATATTCTTACTATTCAATTGATTTATTGCACCTAAATGAATGTACTAATAGTTGGTTTTGTGTTGATTCTATGATTAATGTAAGTGGATCTTGCTTAGTTAAATATTATTGCAATGCAGAATGTCTATGCTATTGTGACAATTATTGAACCTACTGTATGCTTACATATTTGTTGAGCTTTGTTTCTATTCTATTCCATACCATTTGTTCATGCAGTGTACCTTCTTGTTCAAACTTTTTGCTTTGAATAATATTGAGCCTTGCCTTTTTTATATGAATCGACTTAAGCCATGAATTATTAAATTCCTAAATGTCATCATCATTTTAGACTTTTCATCAAAAAGTTATTGTGTCAAAGAAAGCCACATATGAGGAGAAAAGGAAGAGGAAGTGGGTGGATACCTCTGAACCTAGACCTTCTCCTCCCATAACAAGAAGAAGAACAGGAGGAATTTCAATTTAAGAACCCTCTAAAACTCTAGCTAGACAAACTACATAGGACGATCCAATTGATGTTAATGAAGGAAAAATTCCTTTTCCTAAGCTCGTCTAAGAAACTAAGCTAACAACCCCCCTGTAAGCCCTTGAATTTTGGTATAATACCGTATTAATAATTCAGGTATAGTAATGAGTGAAGTTTGGTAAGTTTAT
>JAYJMB010036413.1:0-27318 GCA_036873735.1 Pouteria campechiana
TAATTAGGACCACTTGTGGTCTGGGATGTGAACATACAATTTTTCTAATGTACACAGCAAGTGTAATCAATTGAGGACAATCAATAAAAATGGAATTTTTTTTTATTCATTCAAAAGATGACAAATCCTGTGATGTTGATTCATTTTTTATTTCCTCCTCTTTTTATCCTCATTACACATGGTGATGCTAAGAAGAAGATTTACAACCATGTTTAGAAGAAAGGCTAGAAGTAACTTCAGAAACAAAGATAAAAGAAAAGATGCTCATATGTGCTATAATTGTGGCAAGACTAGCCACTTGAGTTATGACTACTAAGAGCCTAATAAAAGGCTAGTAGAACAATTGAGAAAAAGGCATAACTCATAAACTGAAAAAAAATAGAAGCAACAATAACGAAAGCTTCAACAAGAAGAAAGCACTTGAAGCATGGAAAATGATTGAAAATATGTTACATGAAAGTGCAAGTGGCAGTAAAGATGAACATGAAGCAAAATTTAGCAGATTGTCACCTAAAAAAGGAAATCAAGGAGAATACAACACCGGAATTAGTTTCATGGCTATCCAGGAAGATGAAGGAACTTTTGAACTTAAATCTCAAAGTTTCCTTAATGAATTAGAAAGTATACATGTAGATTTCAAGGCTTTGAAAACCAAATACAAGTAGACAAGGAAGGAGCTATTGAAAGTAACCAATGAATGCTCCAAGTTGAAAGATGACAATTGCAAGCTCAAGAATAATCAATGCACCATTTGAGAACTTGAATAAGTTAAGGTAGAGAACAATGCCCTAAGACAGACCTTAACATCCACCTTGTTTAGAATGAAACCAAAGAATAAAGATGGTCAATAACACAAGAAAAAGGACTACAATTCTGAAAGAAAACAAAGGACCAAAACAAACCATAGTTTGGATTTCTACGACAATTGTAGGAGTAGTAAATGAATACAATCTCCTAAAATCAGAATAGTAGCACCCAAAGAACAAAGGGTACAAAAATTTAATGCCACTAACCCACCTGGACCAATACTCAAATGGGTATCAAAGATTAAAGCCTGACCTTGTCATTGTAGGTGTGTCTTAGAGCCACAAGAAGTAGCATATGGTACACTGACAGTGATTACTCAAGACACATGATAAGGGAGAAGGAGTAGTTCATTGAGTTAAAAGAAAGACATAGGGGAACAATGACCTTTAGAGATAATGAGAAAGATAGAGTAGTTAGGATTGGTAAGGTCAGATAACCATATTCTACTACTATTTCAGATGTACTTCTAGTTGAGGGACTAAAGCATAATCCTCTCAGTGTCAGTCAGTTTTGTGACAGTAGTTACAAGTTTATGTTCAAATCTCACATTTGTTTAGTCCTAGATTAGAATGACTCAATTATAATTCTAGAAAAAAGGAATGAAACTGTGCATATAGTAGACTTATTTGATATCTAAGCTAAATGTCTCATTAATCACGATGAGTCCCTATTGTGTCATAGAAGACTAGGTCATGCCAACAAAGACATTATAGAAAGACTGTACAGAAAGGATCTTATAGTTAGCTTACCCGAACTAAAATTTGACAAAGGACAATTATGTGATGCGTGCCTGAAAGGAAAGAATGCAAAATAATCTTTCAAGCTAAACAAGAAAGTACACACAACTAGACCACTTCAATTACTACATATGGACTTAGTTGGACCAACTAGAACTAAAAGTTTAGGAGGAAAACATTATGCATGTGTCAGTGTTGATGACTACAGTAGATATACTTGGGTAATGTTTCTTGTATTTAATGATGAGGCTTTCTCATTCTTTGAAATCTTTTCCAAGTGAGTACAGAATGAACAAAGCTCTCATATTATTACCATTAGGAGTTATCATGGTAGATAATTAAACCGTAAGTTCACAATTTACCATGAAAATAATAGTATCTTTTAAACTTTCTCTACAACAAGACCACCCTAGCAGAAAGGAAGACTAAAACTTTACAAGAAATGACAAGGACCAGGTTGAGTGAATATAACTTACAATAATACTTTTGGGCTAAAGCTATGAATACCATCAATTTTATTATAAATAGAATTCATATTAAGCCAATACTCAACAAAACTCCATTTGAGATATATTATGGCAAGAAGCCCAACATATCATTTTTCCATACTTTTGGCTATAAATGTTTTATTCTCAATAATGGAAAGGGAAACATTGAAAATTTTGATAGTAAATCTGATGAAGGAATATTTCTTGGCTATTCCATTGTTAGTAAAGCTTTTAGAATTTACAATTTGAGTAATAGAAGTAGAACAATCTATTCATGTCAAATTTGATGAATCTTTTAACTATTTGAAAAGACCAAATGTAATGCCCCACACCCTCACCCTATGTGTTTTGACTATCCCATGTTGAAGCCAATACGGGACGCTACCATTCCCCTTCTTCGTAAGGGAAATCTTATCATAACCTCACAATTTTTCTATTTTTAAGGGAAATAACTTACCTAAAATTTGGCAGGGTTTACCCTTAAATATAAGCTTGTAAACCTGATATGCAACTATAGTATCAAATAAAATTACATTTCTATAATTATAAGACAACATTTATATCTACAACACTCACACCCATACTCACAGCCCCACCCAAGATCGAAACCATATCATGATGTTCATGCATTTCCCTGGATTAATACAAATCCATTTACACTATCTTACATAATTAGTATGATATGCCCAATACTTATCATTATACTATAAATTATACATCACATTAAACTCTTAGTTACAATCATACAAATATATTATGAGATTACAATCCTAGTACATCATGCCATAATAAAATATCTTCAACTCTTGCTCTCCAATTCCAACCCCCAGATGGAATTCTTTACCTATTAACTAAAAATATAGAATAAGAAGGTATCAGTCTAGGCAACTTAGTAAGTAGATAGAAGTAGAAAACAATAATGAAGCATAATCAAAATACATGTTCTAACCCAGAACATGAAGCAAATATATCATTGTAATGCACTCATGAGGCTTCAATCTTCATTGATCCAATAAGTATACTATGCCAGTCAAGTGTATAATGTCACAAAATTTACCTCACTTTTCAACTATTCTAGGCTCATTATACAAGACTAGGTGCTATGCAGACACCACACATATCAAAACTATGCTATACAGGCATAACCTCATAACTATGCTATTCGGGCACCACATACAACCCATGGAATGCTTCCCATTCCATCAAGATATACATTCATAGAATATATAATTGAAACAAGACTCATGGGATAAACTCTATCCACACTCATCCATACATACATCACTTGAAATACAACTAGGGAATACACACTATTCCTTATCAATCCACAATTCATATATACATTCACATAATATAATAGATCATTTCTATTCGTTCATATTATCACAAAAGCATACTCAACTTGGGATACTTACTATCCCTATCAATCTAATACATTTACAATTCTAATGCACAATAATGTTAAACAAACACAAGATATCCACTATCCCTCATCCAAAACAACATGTATGGATACAATCAATGGGTAACCATCCATACAAGCATTCATTCAACAGAGAAGGGAACCTACTTACCTTGACTAAAATTACTATACACTCCTTAAGCTCCATTTCTTTTCATCCTTCTCAGATTATCCTGTATAGAGCAACAATCCCATTCATTTACAAGATAGCTTGACTAATTCATATCAAGCCAATAGATTATTCTTTTACACATCATTAATCAAGCATAAGTATGTTTTACACAGAATCCCCATGCTTACTACTATTCATGATTATGCATAATCACATTTAATCAACTCTAAATCACCCTACAACCATTATAATCAAGTTATTAATCAAATTCCTTTATCAATTCACATAATTCATACCAATTTTACCCCTAGGGTTAATTTTACCCCTAGGGTTACTGTTAATGGATGAGGTTAATGCATAATCATGATTTTCCAAGTCTAAATCATGCCGAAGTCATCACAAGGCATGCTTTACTTATTTTCCCCATGAATTCAACAATAAACACCCATCATCTTCCCCAAAACCACTATTCACTTTTGGGAATAAACCCTAGAATGCAAAAATCATAAAATCGGTTGGGGAAAAGGGTTTTACCTTCACTCTCATGTGTTGTTTCCTTCTTAGCATTTGAATCCAAGCTCAACACTCAAAATAGTATCCTCCAATTGTGGAAATCAGATCTTCTTCCATTTTTCACCATAAAACAGCTAACACTTGGGTTCAAATGGAAGATCATGTGATTATCCACCTAGACGAGATGATTTCTTAGCTAAAATGATAGGAAATTGGGTGTAATGGAGCTAGTGCAAAAGGTAAAAAACAATGGAATGGACTAGAGGGAAACAGGCTAGAACAAGGCCAAAACGTCAACTATCCGACTTATATCTCTGACTGATGACAGACCCACCAGATGCCGGCCCATGCCTCCTTGTTCCAGTGCCATCGGTTTTGTGCCCTTTTTGCTCCACATTTTCTCCACTTCAATTTTCCCCCTTTCATATGTTTTTACTTATTATTTTTCCCATTAATAACAACATAAATGCACAAAAATTTATCTCAATTAACTATGAATCAAATTCAAATACATGGTCTCCTCATCATTCATGTGTGCACCTTGGAAAACTTATTTTAGTTCTTTAGAAATTCACATATGTATGACATTTGAAACACTTTTTCCCACTTAATGATCCACCTAATGACTAAAAACAAACTTTTAGGTCCCCACTTCAACACCTTGGGTGTTACACCAAAAAATCTTTATGATGAATTAGGCAAACTTACAATTGATATGAGAGAATAAAATTGCAAAATCAAAACAAACAAACTCCACAAATAGAAATAGTAAAGGTTAGAGCTGATAGACAACTTGAATCATCCACTAATAAGGTATATAAAGAAGGCAACTCTTCTCTTCTTAAAGATCGGAGATTCATGCATGATACATCCTGAAAACCAAATAATTGGTGATGTGTACAATAGAGTTAGAACTAGATCATCGTATCACCAAATATGTGATAATTTTGCCTTTGTCTCTCAAATAGAACCAACTTGCATAGACCATGCATTAAAAGATTAAAACTAGATTTTAGTTATGCAAGAGGAATTGGACCAATTTAAAAGAAATAATATTGGATTTTATTTCCAAGACCAAACCACCAATCAATTATAGGAACCAAATGGGTTTTTAGGAATAAACTTGATGAATCTAAAATGTTAGTGAGAAATAAGGCTAGACTAGTAGTAAATGGGTACTGTCTAGAAGAAGAAATTGATTTTAATTAATCATATGCCCTTTTTTCTAGTATAAAAGCTATAACAATGCTATTGGCATTTGCATCTTTCATAAATTTTGAACTCTACTAGATAGATGTCAAAGCATTTTTCAATGATTTCATTAATTAAGAAGTATATGTGGAAGAGCCCCCTGGGGTTGAAGACCCTCATGATCCTAACCATGTCTTCAAGCTCAAGAAAGCTCTCTATAAATTAAAGCTCTTAAAGTTTGGTATGAAAGGCTAAGTAAATTTTTGACTAAAAAAGGATTCTCAAGGGGTAAAGTAAACATAACTCTCTTCACTAAGCGCACTATGAAAGACATTCTTGTTGTGCAAATATATATTGATGACATTGTGTTTGGAACCACTAAAGAAAATCTTTGTCAAGAATTTTCTAAGATCATGTAGGGAGAATTTGAAATGAGTTTGATAGGAGAATTAAACTTCTTCTTAGGACTACAAGTAAAGTAGAAAAAGAAAAGAAATTTCATCTGCCAAGCTAAATACACAAAGAAATTACCAAAGAAATTCAATCTTGAACATGGTAGAAAATATGGAACTCCAACGATCACTTCCATTAAATTGCACAAGGATGAAAGAGGTAAATCTCTTTGCCAAAAGCTTTATAGAAGTATGATAGGATCTCTATTGTATCTCACTACTAGTAGGCCAGATATTATGTTTAGTGTATGTATGCGTGCTAAATTCCAATTAGACCCTAAAGAATTACATCTTATTCCTGTTAAAAGAATTTTTAGATACCTTTTAGACACTCAAATCTTTGTTTATGGTATCCCAATGATTTAAACTTTGAGTTAATTGGGTACTCTGATGTTGACTTTGTTGGATATAGAGTAGATAGGAAGAGTACCTTAGGGACTTATTAGTTTCTTAGAAATATGATGATTTCATGGTTCTACCGGAAGCAGACATCTATTACATTATTAACTGCCGAAGCTGAATATGTTGCAGCTAGAAGTTGTTTCGCACAAATTTTCTAGATGAAACAACAACTCGAAGATTATAGTTTAAAATTTGCAAATACACCCATTAGATGTGACAATACTAGTGCTATAAATCTGACCAAGAATCCTATTATGTATTCTAGATCTAAGCATATAGATATCAAGCACCACTTTGTTGGAGACCATGTCTAGAATCATGATATTTGCTTAGAATATGTACTAACTGAAAAATGGTTAGTAGACATCTTGACTAAGCCACTCTCAAAGGAGAGATTTTGTATGATTATAAGAGAACTAGGAGTGATAGATCCATTCACATAATGAAAACATCTTGATCATCACTTTATACTTTATATGATTTGAATGAATATCTTAAATATTGAATGTTATAAATGTGAGTATGCTCTATAAATTAAAATATTTTAGATATAGATTTTTCCAAATGTAACTATTCATGTCCTAAATCCTATTTGGACCTTGCCCAATCTCACTTTCAAACACAATCCTTTATGTCTGAAAATATATTTTCAGACTTTGCCGCATCATCTTTGTATCTGTATTTTAAAGTTCTATTGATTATCTTCTTAAACCTCTGAAACTCCTATTTATGATAAAATCTCATTTTCACAAAGGAATTAGAATATTTATTGCTGGCATTCTTATCTATTGACTAAACTTAGTAAAACATTTATTATGAAATCCATTGAAAATCTACTAGAATCTCATAGAAACCCCTTTTCAACCGACTTATTATTAGTAGTTGTACTTATTTAACTCATCCTCATCCTCTCGTTGCCAATGTAAAAGTGAAAACCAAAGAAAATTCCATCAGTGTGACAGAGATCTTGAGCCGAGAAATTGAAAAAGAGATGTATGATGAAGAAAGTTGACTGAAGGGAAGTAAAGTGGATAGGGTAGTGGTTATGATATTTTGGATTAGAGATCGTTATTATGTTGAATTTACTAAATCTCATGATGTTTCTAAAGAAAAAGACAAGAGCTTGAATGAAGATTTATAAGAAATACATGTTCTTTGGAAATTGCAAGAACCATCTTCATAGGAGTTCAAAGGTTAGACTTTCCAAGTTACCACCTTTTGTGGCTTACGACTAGGAGAGAGAAGTAGCACCAGAAGCAATCCCCTTCTCCCTCATCCAAAACCTTGGCTCCTCCAACATGACTTTCCAAGCATAAGAATGCATGCTTATGTATGATTCCAAACACTTCGAAGGACCATAATTGGGGTCTACCACAATCTCTCTGTTCACACCTTTTCTTCCATCCATCCTATCCCTACTACATCTTTCTCAACTTTAGTGAAACACTTTGTATGTATTGAAATATCTTTAAGCATATCTCTGTTTGTAACTCTGTTTATACTGAAATGAAATGGAATAAAGTTTTCCTTATTAATTCTGAGCATTTCACTATCTGTATTGGATGCTTTTCCATATACCTTTTTGATAATGACAAAAAGGGGGAGAAATACATATATGATTGTATGAGTATATGATATGAAAAATTACTATATGTATGGCATATATTATTAGAATCCAATACACCCACTCAAGGGGAGGAAGCACTAAGTTAGGGAGAGTTATGTCAGATATGAACTATCTCAAATTAGTTCCCATGTACGTTCTTGTTTTATCTATTTGAATGGGAATTCGCTTACTTATCTTGTCGTCATCAAAAAGGAGGAGATTGTTGAACCAAACCTCTTCACTAGGCTTGATTTTAATAATGAACATATTTAACCAACTAAGTTTTTTTTATGAGCAAAAGCATATCAGTGAAAGTTTAAGCTACTAATCATTATTTCCCAAGTGTATAGTATGAATAATATATCAGGGTAATAGCATAAGTATATAGTGCATACAAGACTATATCAGAAACAAGATCTACTAGATAATAAGAAAGAAAACATCAATGCTCAATAAGAAAGAATGACATTGAAACTTTGAAGAAACAGTCTGTTAAACAACTCCCACACATGCCTCAAAAATATTGTCAAAGTCATTCAAATTTGTGCTTAAAAATATGAAATAAGACCCGGACGTTGCTAAACAACATTAGGTCTAAGAAGCCATTCTCGGACATAAAATCCAGACAAAGACACCATTGAAGGCTAAAGAGAAAAAATGAATGTGTTTGCAAATCCAAGTTAAAAATCATCTAGAAATCCAAGTCTGAATAGCCACAACTAAAGATGCAAGATTGAAATATTAACCTTGGACATGGAAAACACAACTTCGGACATAACTAGGATTAGGTTGTGCAACAAAATGCAACTAGCATAAATCAAGTCCAAAATCTTAATTATAGACATGGAGATCATTTCCAGACATGGCTATTCAATGTAAGACATTATTGAATATAGTTTTGTAAGCTGAACGATTCATCCAAGTCTGAAAAAATTATTTTAGACATGACTACTCAAATCTAGACATAGCAAATCATTTCTACATATGGAAGAAAGAAGTTAGTTGCAAGCCAAGCACCAATCAAAGGCCAAAATTTAATTCTAGACATGACTATTTCAACCCAAACATGATGATTCACTTTGAGACATGGCCAAGCAGTCAGTTTCTAGTTGAATGAATTAAGCAAGTCTGAAAATTTAACTTCGGATATAGAAACTAAACTCAGACACGGCTCAAGAGATCTTAGACTTGAAAACCCATGAGAAAGCCCAATAGACAGAAAATCCTATCAATTCACTTGCATTTAATGGATGTCATCTTCTCCAATGGGCAAAATTCGAATTCAGCTATAAAAGGAGTAAGTAAGGGTCATTCCAAGAAGTAACAAGAATTAGATATCTTTGAGAAAAGAAAGAGAAGAAAAATAAGAGCATTTACTCTCAGACATTAAGTTTTCTTTCAACTTCACAGTGCTAGAAAGCTATCTACATTCAATGCTTATTCTCTATAGCAACTTAAGGGAGTCTAAAACTCTTTGTATTTATTGCTATATATTTTACTACTACATTTAATTATGTACAAGCTCAGCCTATGTAAGAGGCATTTCCTATTGTACATTTCTTTATTAATTGGGATAGCAAGCAAGGGGCTTGCTAACCATGTATAAGTTTGTTGGTGAGCTTTGGAAATCAATTGGGAAAAGTTTGTTGGTGAGCTTTGGGAAAACCAACTTGTGCATAAGTTTGTTGGTTATCTTTTGGAAAACTAACCTATGTAAGTGTTTGTCAGTAAGCTCAGGAAAGCCAACTGGTGACTAGTAGAACTTGAGTACAATGAGTAAGCCTGACCTAGAGAGAGGAATAGGTGTCGTGTTGCGTGCCAAACCTCTATAAAATACCTGTGTCCTTTATGCTGCATGATTCATTTTCTAATTATTATAGCACCTTGGTTTTTTATTAGTCAATATTTTAAAAGCTCAATTCACTCCTCCCCCTTGAGCTACCTTAGGATGGGACCAACATGCCTATGCATGATTCCAAACACTTTGAAGGTTCATAATTAGGCCCCACCACAATCTCTCCAATCCCACCTTTTCTTCCATCCATCCCATCCTTGCTACATCCCTTTCAATGTTAGTTTAACACTCTATTTGTGATGAAATATCTTTAAGTGTATCTCTATTTACAACTCTGTTTAAACTAAAATAAAATAAAAAATAAATTTTTCTTTGTTAATTTTGAGCATTTCACTATCTATCTTGGATTTTTTTATATACCTTTTTGCTAATGACAAAAAGGGGGAGAAATACTTGTATGATTGCATGATTGTATATGCTAAGGGAAAATAAATCATAGGATATGAAATGTTGCTATCTATATGGCATATATGATTAGAATCTAGTGCAACCATTCATGGGGAGAAAGCACTAAGTGAGAAAGCACTAAGTTAGAGGGAGTTTATGTTATATATGAATTATCCAAAATTAGTTCCCATGTATGTTCTTGTTTCATTTGTTTGAAAGGTAATTCATTCAGATATTTTGTCATCATCAAAAAGGGGGAGATTGTGGAACCAAACTGCTTTACTTGATGATGAACATATTTAACCAACTAAGTTTTGATGATGAGCAAAAGTACATGAGTGAAAGTTTAAGATATGATCATTATTTCCCAAGTGTGCAGTAACAAATAATATACCAAGGAAATAGCATAAGTGGACAATGCATATGAGAGACTACATCAGAGACAAGATCCATAAATATATGTAGATGCAGACATAAATGCTCAAATAAAAAAGAATGACACTAAAAATTTGAAAAAGCAATGTGTAAAACAACTCCTAGACATGCCTCAAAATATTACCAAAGTAATTCAGACTTGTGCTCAAAGTCAGACAAAAATAAAGGCTTTAAAATGAAGAAAATTCTAATTTCCACACTTAAGTAAAGAAATAGACACTAAAGAAGTAAGTTCGGACATCACATCAATAATTCAAGGCAGAGAACATGACCTAGAAATTGGTGAACAAGAAGCCAAGATGTTGGAACTATGAAGCCATTCCTGGACATAAAATCCAGACGTGGACACTCTTGAAGACTGAAAAGAAAAGTCAAAAGTGTCTAGAAATCCAAGTTCGAAATTCCTATTGCTAAATCCAGGACATAAGTACAGCTGAAGACGCAAGTTCAAAATATTAACCTCGATCATGGGAAACTCAATTTTGGACATAACCAGGTTCAAGTCATTCGACAAAATGCAACTAGCACCAGTCTAAGTTTGATATCTTAATTACAGACATGGAGATCATTTCTAGACATTATGATTCATTTTAAGACATGATCGAATATGGTGCTGCAAGCTGAATGGTTCATCAAGTTTGAAATATTAATCTCAAACATGGCCACTTAAATCCAAAAATAGCTAATCATTTTCATACATCGAAGAAAGAAGTCAGTTACAAGCTAAGCATCAGTCCAAGTCTAAAATTTTAATTCCATACATGACTATTCAAAACCCAAACTTGATAATTCATCTTAAGACAAGGCCAAGCAGTCAATTTCAAGTTGAATAAGTTAAATAAGTTTGAAAATATAATTTTAAACATGAAAACTAAACTCAGACATGGCGCAACAGATCTTAGACATGAAAACCCACAAGAGAGCTCCAACGAACAAAAAATCTTGTTGATTCGCTCACATTAAATGAACACCATCATCTCCAACAAGAAGAATTTGAATTTAGCTATAAAAGGAGTAAAGAAAGGCCGTTCTAAGAAGTGACAAGAATTAGATATCTTTGAGAAAAGTCTGAAAAGAAAAACAAGAGCATTTATTCTTAAACGTTAAGTTTTCTTCCAACTCGACAACACTAAAAAAACTATCTGCATTCAAAGCTTATTATCTGTAGTAACTCAAGGGATTCCAAAATTCTTTGTATTTATTTCTATACATTTATTTCTATTATATTTAATTGTGTACAAATTTAGCCTATGTAAGAGGCATTTCTTGTTGTACATTCTTCACTAATTGGGATAGTAAGCAAAGGGCTTGCTGATCTTTTTGACATGAATGCATGGTTTCGATAAAAAACAAAACTTGATTAAAGATTATATACTAATGATTGTTATAAAGATTTTAACATAGAGAATCAGGTTGCAGGTCTTAAAGAAAAATGAGCACAGAAATCATATTTCATGGCGACAAGGCTTGAACAAGTAAAGAGGCAAAAGACAAAGTGTCATAATAGACAAAGCATGAATGAAAAGGACTCGACTATTTCCATTCATCTGTCAAAGTGGAAGATTATATTTAACGGATGTAAGCTAGTATGTATACAATAGACTTCATCTATCATAAGCAAGTCACAACTAGGTTAATGATTATTTGATGCAAATAGAAAAAGGCGAAAGAAATGAAGATTTTCAGCAAAACAAAAACTTTGTTTGCCATCAATAGACAAGCAGAGAACCAAGAATCATATGGCAGAGCAGAGACTTTGTCTATCACAAGTAAGACAATGATCATCTATTATTGATAAACAAAGCGAAATAATTAAGGATCATATCACAAAGCAAAGAAGTTCATCCATTCAAATTGAGTCTGTCTATTATATGTAACAAACTTCACAATAGACAAAGTCATGAGGAAATTTCATCTGCACCTTAAATCATAGTCTATCACTCTCAGACGAAGCACTGAAGAAACTGGACATATGTGCTTCTACAATTCAATAGACAATCCTAACAGACAAAGCGCTAAAGTAACAAGATATTTGTACCTCAAGAGTGTAACATACAAATCACAAGACAAAGAACTTGAATGAATGATTCGTCTGGCAGCAATAGAAAGGGTGATTCCTCTGCCACTTACGAGAAACAAAGATAAAGGAACTTTGTCTTATGGATAGCTGGATAGATACTTCATCTATTATAAGTAAAAGACGAGCAATGGTTAGAATGAATCATTAGTCTTCGCTCAACATTAATAATAATCTTTCTATATTGATGAAAGAGGTAGCCATTGTAGTAATACCTTGACCAGAGCTTATTAAGAAACCAAAAATCATCTTCTCTAAGGTCAACGTTATAGGCATTCCAACATAGGGGTATTAAGCAGAAGTCAAAGAATTCAAAATATGCCAATCAAGATATCTTTTGTTATTAATGGAGCTCACCTACCATCAACTACTAGAATTCAAAGCAGCTATAAATAAAGCATCATTGGAGTAAGAGGAAATAATGAAGCATTGAGAAAATCATTCAAAATCCTTTTAAGAGTATTTACTAATCATTCAAAATCCTTCAAAACTCAAGAGCCTTACATTCAAACCTTCCTTAACTTTCTTTAAAGGCTCTCAACTACCGTTAGGAAGATCATTTACTTCTGCATTCAATTTTTAGAAATTTCAGTGCTTAAACTCTTGATATTCATTTCTTGTAAAGCTCCTTGAGCTAGTGGTTGAGACTTGACTCAAGAAGAGCTATGACTATCTGAGTGCAGACGAGAGCTATTTATTCACGCCCCCTAAAGCTGAAATCTAGAAGAGTGCTGGGAGCACTGTGAATATGCCCCCTAGCGCTAGAATCTAAAAGAGTGCTGAGAGCACTGTTTATGCCCCCTAAAGCTGGAATCTAGAAGAGTGCTGAGAGCACTATTATATTTTTGCTATTGGGAATAGTGGAACCCAATACACAAAGAGAAAAGTGTTATTGGAAGAGTGAAGTAGAGTGTTTAATTGAACCACTATAAAAATTATTGTGTCTTATTTATTTTGTACATTTATTAATTGAAGTGATTGATTGCTAAAGGGAAGAGTAATCCTAAAGGGGTTGAGGAATAATTTTTAAGTACCCAATTCACCCCTCCCCTCTTAGGTTTTGCCTAACCTTTTGGACTAACAAATCTTGTATAAGTTTATTGGTCAGCTTTGGAAACCAACTAGGATAAGTTTGTTGGTGAGTTTTGAAAACCAACCCGTGCATAAGTTTGTTGGTAAGTGTCATGATGCCCCACCTTGGGGCCTGTGTATTTTCCCATTAGCCTACAATTTTTCCATTTCTGAGGAAAAATTTTGCCAAAAAATCCAGCAAAGTCTACCCTGCATTTTGAGGGTTTAAACTTGTGCATTTGTAAATCATAAAATATCATAATTAAATAACTATAATAAATCATAAACCACACACCCACATTATTGCCTAGAATTGAAACCATATTGTGATGGCATATGGCATACTAGACTTGTACAAAATTTATATCCATACAATCTATCACAATAACATGTTGATAAAATAACTTTATACGTAACTTTTACATCATACATTAAATCACATCAATTTACAATTACATCCTTCTTAGGGGGAAACCTAGTCCCAACACCATTTAAAATACATTAATAATCTTTAAATTTTGAACCCAAGTTCCATTATTCAACCTATCCACTAAAAATTTTAATAAAATAGGGTGAGTTTGGTTGAACTTAGTAAGTAGGCAGAATAATAAACATTAATCAATAATCTATTACAAGTTCGAATCCAGAACATGTGCAATTCCATAATAACAATTTTCATGCAGATTGTCCATGTCATCATAATACATACAATTTCATCATTCCAATCACAATATAACATAATCACTTTATGTAACAAAATCATGGGATATCACTATCCCATCCAACCACAAGT
Organism: Pouteria campechiana; assembly: GCA_036873735.1. NCBI lineage: Eukaryota > Viridiplantae > Streptophyta > Magnoliopsida > Ericales > Sapotaceae > Pouteria > Pouteria campechiana. Next base: position 14,389 of record JAYJMB010036413.1, read on the forward strand.
TCATCCACCTATAACATAATCAACATTATTAACTAGATCAACATGGAATACTCTCTATTCCATGTCCTCCACAACTTAACAAAATAATATCTTTAAAAATATTGTGCCTATAGTTAAGGGATATTCATTATCCCCACAATTGACATAGTAAAATAAACAAACATGGTGCCCATATTTCATGGGATAATCACGATCCCATCATTCCATACATTTGTTAATTAATCAGAAAAAGTGCCTACTTACCTTATTGAAATACCATCTCATGATTCTTCGAGTTCCATAACTTATCTCCAATTAGACTCAATAACTCTACAAATACAAGATGTATCACAATTTAAGTTATATATATTTCAAATGGGCAACTCTACTCAAGTTAGAAAATAGGTGAAACTCCCTTAATCTTCTCATTAAGGTATATTCATATCTCATTGTTTAATTACATATCCTTTACACTTATTATAGCAAGAATGATCATTCCTTTTAAGTTACAAGTTCATATAAATCTATTTTGGGAGTTCTTACCCAATTCTCTTTTCTAATGATTTTCTTCTCTTGAATACCTTACTTGCGGTCCAATCATTCGTAATCATCACCTCATTAGTTTTCACCATTACTTAGGTTCAAAAATCACAAAATAGCCCTTAATCAATGTTATAAACATGATTTACATGATAATATAAATCGTAGCTTTGTGCCCTCCTAGTGCTACCAAATAAGTGATTCTAAAACATGATTCAACATGAGATTTTTTCATGGGTTTCAAATACACATTCCTAACTATTTTCTCCCCCATTGAACACACCAAAATCAAGTCAAATACACACACTTTCCAAGTGCACAAATAGCCCATATGGCTGCCCATTCTTGGGAAGTTTTTCTAATGTAATCCAGTGCAGAAATTTCATACCTATACATGCATATTGCAACCCAAAATTCCACCCTTCTTCAATCACCCTTTTTAAGGCACCTAATCCGCATTAAAATGCCTAACTAATAGCAACTTAGGGTTTGCAATAGAACCCTAAAATTATAACTTGCTTTTCATTCAAGTATTTCAGCAGACATTTTGTCTACGCAATTTAGATTAAAACTTTCATCAAGGTGCATTCAATAGAAATTGTTTCCAGCAATGCAAGATTTATTTTTTCAACAAGATTGACATTTAAATAACTTGCTAATGAACCCATTTAATCCATAAATCTGATATAACCCCCCCTTTTCACATAATTCACAATTTTCAACATCAATAAAGCAAAACATTGCTGCCATTTTTGTGGCCAGCAATAATTACATTTTTGGCAACCCCAATCTTCATAAAAATGTTGTAATCTTTGTCTAAACTCATTTCCCCCATGAACTAGAGATATCCCATGTTCTTATAAGATTAAACCCTAGAAATGAAATTAGAAACAATAGATTGAAAGATATTGCTTACCAATGGATGTGGGTGAATTTTCCACTTGAAAATGATGATCTTTTCTTGCTCTCTCACTCCACATTATCTGCAGCAACAGGAATGGAGAGAGATGAACTCCTTTTCCTTTCAATCCATGCCCAAACAAGGAGATTTATCTTGCTAGCATCATAAGTGATGATTTCCCACCCAAAATCTAACTTTTCTAGCAAGAAACTAGGTGATAACTGGACATGAGGGAGGGCTACTATGGTGAGGGCATGAATGGCATGGAGAACGGAATGAAAGGGCTTACTATCGAAATGATGGAGCACCTTAAGTGCTATAGGTTATGGTACTTTAGCTATGCATGTCCATGCATACATATGCAGCCCATTTGACAATAATTTTCCCCCTAATTGAATATGATTAATGCTTCTCTTAATCATCCCTTATTGATGGCTCAAATTATAATCTGTCACAAGTGCATGAACATATAATAGTATAGTATGCAATGCAAGGTTTGATCCCACAGTGATCCCACAGATAATGACCAAACTGATTTAATTAGTTTTATTTACTAAATTATACTATCCTTAGAAAGAATGTATTTTGAGCTAAATGAATATTGTGTAATGTTTAATGGAATTGCACAAATTGAATGGAATGGTAAAAATCAATAACTTTTAATAATGTAGGGAGATTAACAAGATGCAAAGGTCTAGGGATCTGATTTCGCTACTAAATGATACCCCTTTGCTAGTGAAATGTTGGATTCAATGCTCATCTTGGGTTCATTTCTCCGAATGTATGATTATTACTCTTAGGTGTGTGTTCAAATTAAGTGTTTTCACTCATTATAATTACTTATGGTGTATAGCATAATGTAAGTGAAAACCCATTAAGCCTAAGAACTTAATGCACCAAAATAGGATGGTTTAGCATATAGTGTCTACCTTAACCATCTATCATTCTCATTCAAAGGAGCTCATGGTTTAGCATATGGTGTATACCTTAACCATCCATCATTCTCATTCAAGGCAGCTCATAGTTTAGCATATGGTGTGTACCTTCACCATGCGTAGATAATCAATCTAACTCATAATATTGGTGATCAAGCAGTAAAACAAATCAAATTATTGCAAACAATATAATGAATAAAACAAGATCATATTGTCATTAATAACTAACAATCCACATAACAAAGAGTATCAAATAGGGTTACATCTTCACCATAGAAATAGAGATTTAGTTCATAATGGAAATCAAAATATCTCCCTTAATCAAGATCATCATACTGTAGAACATCATCTCTTCTTCCTCTTGCTTACTTGAAATCTCCCTCCTTCTCCACAAGAATCACCAAGGCTCCACCCCTTACAACCCTCAACAAAACCCTAAAAATGAATGCAAAAGATCCCCTAAAATTGCTCTCTCAATGCCTTAAAAGTAAGAAAACAAAGCAAGTAAAAAATCAGTAGAAAATCCTGACAGCACTAGTGTCGTGGCCCCAAAAAATGTTACATGCCATCTTGATGTGTTCGAGCTAGGTGTCGCAACCCTAGATTTCTCCGAATTGATTTCTTGCTCATTTGCACTCCTTATTCATCCTTGAGCTACATGTATTTTTTTTGCTTAGTTTAGACTATTCTTCCTTTAATCAAAGCACCTACAAAAATGCCATAAAATAAAATGAAAAACTCACAAATTCTCAAGATTAAATAGTAGATCAATCTGAGTAATATGAAATATAAGTGAATAAAATTCTCTCATCGAATACCCCCAAACTTACTCATTTTCTCATCCTTGAGTAAAGTAAAAGAATAAACTTTCAAAAAGAATAGAAAATGCATTAATCTGGTTCATAGTTCAAAAACCTTAGTACAATTTACATGGTTACGAAGAAGATTTCAAGATACCATTCATGTCTACAATTTTAACTTAAGCCTCATCCTATCCACTTTAGATTCCAAGTGCATGTGCAATAGTTATAGCCGTTTCAATCTATTCACTTCATACTAATATTCATTCATTCAACTAAGCAATACATGTTCAATGCAAACCTTGTGAACTCACTAATTAAACCAAAGAGACTATGTTAGATGGGCATTTGATATTTTTCCATTTTGTGGGCTCTATTACTATCATATTCCTCATTCTATCTTCTTTTCTTGAATGTGATCCCCCCTAATCCTTGGGTTATATTACTACCACACCCCAAAACTTATTTTCTTTTCCATTCATAGAGATGTAATCCCCCCAAACTTATTTTTAATAATGTTCTTCTGTTATCTCATCAAGTGCTTGTCTCAACAATAGTTATAATGAATTCTAGAATTCAAATTGAACAATGCATTCTTAGTTTCCTAAGCTGATACTAAGTATTCAAAGACTTTAAAAGAAATGGCTATGTCTATGTGATCACTATGTATAAGGAAACTATAGCAAATTAGACAAGAAATCAATTAAAGCATGCAAATAGTGATTTCTATCATTTTTAACTTAGTCATTGTCAAATGTTTTGTATGATGACCCTGATCAATGATTAAAACACACAAAATAAATATTTTTTTAATGTGATTTTAAAGACCAAAAATAAACATAATCAAATAAACCACCAAACCTAGAGATTTAACAAAACACATGAACTAGCTAAACAAACAACACACAAACTAGACAAACCACACATACCAAATATCATACCAAATACCCCCAAACTTGAAACAACGTTATCCTCAATGTATAATAAAGAAAGGAAATAGAGGACTTCCTTGAGAGATTTGAGTTTACTTGTCATACTCATAATCTGGTTTTTCAGTTGGTGGAGAGACTGGAGGATAGGTTGGTGGAGTAGTAAAAACTATGGAGCTTGATCCTTGCTAAATACTATAGCTCTAAAACATGACATTCAAGGTGTTGGTGTAGTCCACAAAAAATTGGAATTGTTGCCGCTACTCCCTTAGCCTTTCCTTGTCACAATGCTTAGTGTAGTTCCTTAATTTCATGATCTATTCATGTAAATCAACTATTGTGGACTCACTAATGGGAGATTGCATTGAAGGTTGCTGTTGAGAAGAGCTCAGGGCATCAGCTGATGTATCAGCTCCAACACTTGCACTTCCAGACTTTTCAAATGTAGAAAGAATTGAGCAAGTGATTGGTTGTAAGGGTTGTTGAACCTCCTCCATTGCACTAGTAGGAACACCCACTTGTAGACACAACTCATAGATAAGGGAAGGATGTCCCAATCCAAGTTTTGGCTAGACTGTGTTGAGAGATATGATGGACTGCTCAATGATGTGCCCTACATCGATGGATAACCCGGTTTGTATAGCATAATTTAGCAAGGCGCTCTCTGTTGACATGTGACACATGGCTTCTTGGCAATAACTTGGTTGCAATAAAGTAGTGTAATGCCCAAATTTTTCTTTCAACTGTCCCCATGGAAAGTTAAGCAACTTGTCCTTCCTCATTGTCTACTTGCTATCAGGTTATGCAAGTAAATTTATGATTTCCTCAAAGTCCAGTCCTTGTTTAAGTAAGGCTGAATAATAATCTTCTTCAATGTCTAAAAGGTCATAAACTTGGTTTATGGTGTGCATGTCAAAAGGCACACTCTTCCTCATTACATGAGCTTTCAGTTCCCTTGGGTTAGCTTGATACTGCACTCAAGCGTTTGCATAAAATTCTTAGATTGCAGGAACTACCATAGCACATGGTTTAGCTATAAACATTCCCATATCTGTATCAATAATGAGATCATCAATGGCTTAGTATGTCTCTGCAAAGCCCCTTTCTAGAATGCATGTCTGATTCACAAGGGAATTTCTATAAAGTTTAGTTGCATTATCATTGAAGAAAGTTAGTTGAATAGGTGCATTAGAATATATTGTTCTTCTTTTCTTAGAAGGTCTAGCAGAAACCAACTTCATAGGAGGCATGATGAAATTGTACCCTCAATGTATTCAAGCAATGTACCCACAGATTTCACAATGATGCAAAGTTCCAATGGTGTCTCTCGGCCCAGTCAATGCAACGCCACTCAACTTAGAAGGAAGGAAGTTCTAATACAATTGCTCCCCAATCTCTCAATGCAATTTCTTACTTAAGCACGTTCATAAACACCTTGCAAGCACAATCCACTTCATAAAGTTTCAAGAGTTTCTTCCCAAATTTGGTAAAGGTTCTTTACACAAACCAATGGAAGTCAATCACACAAGGACACACCACTAGAAAAATCGTCTACACCCAAATGGAAAGAGCTTCTTCTTTCAACATTTTTCACATAGACATTTTAACAAACACTTGTCATGCACCTTTCATTTCCTCAAGCTATCCCAAAGTTCTCCCTAAAATTGCATACTACCACTCCCAAATATTAAGGAAAGATAAAGTGATAATACTTAGAAAGAAGTAATAACTCACCGGATTCCCCAAGTTCCTTCTTGTTGCCAACATTGGAAAGCTTAGAATGGATGAGTAAGAGCAAAATGGCTTGAAAGAGAAGAAGGATGAGGTGAATGGGTTTGGTGAGACAGGAAGATGGTTGGATAAGTTTGTGGGTTGGAGGGAGGTTAGAGGAGAATGGTCGGGAAGAAGAAGAGCTTGGAGAGAAAGCTAGGGCATGGGGAGTGGAGAGAAGAGTTTTGGAGTTGAGAAATGGGAAACACAAATAAAAAGGGGGTTTTAAGTGAGTGGATGAGTGGAGCCATGGCCCCATTTTGGGAGCTGTGGCACAAAATTTTGCTACCCATATGATTTTGCAAAGCATGATTCTAGAGACACTACCTAGATTTGGTGTCACAACATGAAATTTCATTGACAATATAACTGCCATGTAACTTCTTTGGGGCCCGACCCCAAATTGGTAGCCTCAACACCAAATATTGTTGCCTTAAATTGTGCTTTGTCATTGCTCCTTCATTCCCATGATGATCTCTTTTGCTTGAAGTCTTTATTTATCATACTTCTCAATCCTCCATTCATTTACTTGACCTATCAAATATAAAGCACCCATTAAACTTGTGGTGCAAATGCAAAAGTAAAGTGAATTTTAACAACATAAAAATCCTCCCAAACTACATAAACTAATGCAACTACTATAACTAGCATATTTCATCAATGCAAAAACATTAGTACATCTAAAAATTTGAAATAACTAAAAAATAAATAGCTTTGGTTGCCTCCCGAGAAGTACTTTATTTAACATCTGGGCAAGACGAACTCCCTTTCCTATAAATTTTCAAATTCAAACACTTCATTCAACTGCATTGGCAAGTCATCCCTATTGTATCCCTTAACTTGATGACCATTAACTTTGAAGGTGCTCCCATCTTTCGGATTGTTCAGTTCAACAGCTCCATGAGGAAACACCTGTGTGTTAAGGAATGGACCAACCCAATGTGATTGCATCTTTCCTGAAAACAAATGCAAACATGAGTCATAGAGCAAAACTTCCATTTTAAGTTCAATGTTTCATTTACAAATAACTTCATTGTGATATTTCTTGGTTTGCACCTTGTAAATCTTGGCATTCTCATATGCTTATTCCTCAGCTCCTCAAGTTCATGAAGCTAAAGTTTCCTCTGCTCTCCTACCTTTTCCAAATCAAAATTTAAATGTTGTATGACCCAGTATGCCTTATGCTCCAACTCGACAAGTAAATGGCATGCTTTCCCAAAAAGAAGTTTGTAAGGACTTATTCCGATTGGGGTCTTGAAAGAAGTCCTGTATGCCCATAATGCATCATTAAGCTTTAGTGTCCAATCTTTCCTTGAATTATTCACGGTCCTCTCCAGATTGCTTTTATCTATCATTTGCTGACTTCAACTTGCCCCGATGTTTGTGGATGATAAGGTGTAGTAACTTTGTGAGTAATGTTGTACTTTTTCAACAAAGCTGCAAAAACCTTATTACAAAAGTGAGTTCCCTATCACTAATGATTGCTTTTGGAATGCTAAACCTAGAGAAGATCCTGTCTTTCAAAAATCTTAGCACAACATTAGCATCATTAGTTTTAGTGGCCATTGCTTCCATCCACTTAGACACATAATCCACAGCAAGCAAAATGTACAAGTTCCCATTGGATAATGAAAATGGACTCATGAAATCAATGCCCCATACATCAAATAGTTCAATGACAAGGTTACCTATAAGTGGCATCTCATCTTTCTTTCCAATGTTTCTTATTCTTTGGCACCTATCACACATTGCACAAAAGGCATGAGCATCCTTAAAAATAGTTGGCCAGTAAAATCGAGATTGAAAGATTTTTAGAGCAGTTTTCTACACTCGAAAATGCCCTCCACAACTAAATGTGTGGCAATGTCTTAGAATACTTTGCTGCTCATCTTCTGGAACACAACACCTAATGATTTGATCCAGCCATGTTTTGAATAAGATTGGGTCATCCAAGAAATAATTTCTCACCATTGATAGCAACTTCCTCCTTCCCTGTGAATTCCTTTAACCAAGTAATTGACAATGTTAACATACCAAGATTCATGCCCCAACACAGAAAACTATTGCTCATCTAAAAAGATCTCATTGATAAGAACATTCTCCTTGCCTTTCTCTTGCTTTAAATCAGTTCCTTCTACCAACTTAGACAGATGATCAGCTACAACATTTTCACACCCCTTAATTGTCAAGTTGAACTCTTGCAACAATAAGATCCACCTGATTAACTTGGGCTTGGCATCTTTTTCTGTAAGCAAATATCTCAATACAACATGATCAGAATAAATAATTACCTTCAAACCAATCAAGTAAGAGCAAAATTTTTTTTCAAAGAAAACACAATTGCAAGCAATTCTTTTACAGTAGTGGAATAGTTCAATTGTGCTTCATTCAAAGTTCTACTTGCATAATGAATTACACGAGGTAATTTGTTTACTCTCTATCCCAGGATAACACCAACAATAAAATTTGATGCATCACACATAAGTTCAAATGGAATGGACCAATCAAGAACTGCTAAAATCAAAGCTGATGTCAATTTCTCTTTAAAGGTGTTAAAGGAAACAAGGCATTCCTTATCAAAACAAAAAGTTATATCTTTAGCCAATAAGCTACCAATCGGTCTAGAAATTTTTGAGAAATACTTTATAAATCATCTTTAAAAGCCTGCATGACCAAGAAAACTTTTAACTCCCTTGATTGAATTTGAGGCAGATAACTTGGCAATCAACTCAATTTTTGCCTTGTCTACTTCAATGCCTTTACTTTGAATACTATTTCCTAGCACAATTCCCTACTTAATTAAGAAATGACACTTCTCCCAACTTAGTGTTTGATCTCAATACACCTTCTAAGCACAAATCTTAAGTTATTAAGGCAATCATCAAATGAATCTCCAAAGATAGAAAAATCATCCATGAACACCTTAATAAACTTTTCAATCATGTCAGAAAAGATGAACATCATGCACCTTTGAAATGTTGTAGAGGTATTGCACAAACTGAAAGGCATCCTCCGATATACAAACGCTCTGAACGGATAGGTGAAAGTGGTCTTCTCCTGATCTTCTGGGTAATAAGAACTTGATTATAACCCAAAACACCATCCAGAAAATAGTAGTAAGAATGACTTGCCAATCTTTCAAGAATTTCATCAATAAAAGGGAGAGGAAAATGGTCCTTTCTTGTAGCTGCATTGAGTTTCTTGTAATCAATGCACATTCACCACCCTGTAGTCATTCTCATTGGCACCAATTTATTATTATCATTTTTAACAACAAAAAGATCAGATTTCTTTGGTACCACATGTACTGGACTTACCCATTTACTGTCAAAGATTGGGTAGATAATACCTTCATCTAACAATTTGATCACCTCAGCTCTAACAATTTCCTTCATATATGGGTTAAGTCTCCTTTAAACCTCTCTAGAAGTCTTTGTATCATCTTCTAACAAGATCTTGTACATGCACATAATGGAGCTAATTCCTTTGATGTTTGCCAAGGCCCAACCTATAGCACCTTTACGCTCTCTCAACACATTCATCAACTTATATTTTTCATCAGTAGACAAATTAGTAGCAATTATCACTAGAAAAGTATTATTTTCACCAAGAAATACATACTTCAAGTTCTGAGGTAATTACTTTAATTCCATTTGGGGTGATGTAGGAATTGATTGTTCCACTTCCGAGTTCACATGTAACAACCCTTCATTGGAAACTTCCCTTTCTCTAACTTGCTCTGCTCTATCAAGTTCTACTTTCAACTTCATCATTTCTTCATTTCCTCCAATTCATCTGCAGTGTGCACCAATTCTAGTTTATTGGTTGTCTTCTACTACACAAAATTTGATAATACAAGTGAGTCCAATTCATCAACTTGAAAATAACTATAGGATCTAGAGGTAATGATAGAGAATTGTAAATAGAAAATTCTATAGTTTCATCCAAGATAGTCATTTTCAACTTCCCATTCTGCACATCAGTAATTGCATTTGTTGTTGCCATGAATGGGCGTCCCAGAAGAATAGGCACTTCTCTTTCTGAGATCATTTGCCTCTCCATGTCAAGCATAATAAAATCTATAGGAATAATTAGCTTATCAATCTGCACAAGAATGTCCTCTACAATACCTCTAGGGTATTTAATTAATCTATCTATAGGTTGTAGAGACATTATATTAGGTTTCAATTCTTCTAATCCAAGTTGTAAATAAATAGAATAAGGTATCAAATTAATGCTTGCACCTAAGTTTAGCATTGCTTTTACCTTGTTTATCCCCCCAACAATGATTAAGATAATGAAACTACCTAGGTCTTTAAGTTTTGGGAAAATGTTTATTTGTAAGACTATATTGGCTATTTCTGAAACTAGAACTTTCTCATGTGGCTCATACTTACGCTTCCTTAGGTTTAGTTCCTTAGAGAATTTAGCATAAGCAGGCATGTTCTTGATCATGTCAAGCAAAGGCAAATTAACATTAACCTCAAAAGGGGTATCGTAAATGTCAAAAAATGACTATTGAACTTGCTCTGCTTCAACCTTCCTAAAAAAGGGACTAGAGGGGGTGCTTTATAGTAGACAAGGGGTCAACTATTGGAAACACTGCCTTCCTTTAATGCACTTCCTCCGCTGCCTTTTTCCTCCCTTTCTCTAATCCTGCGGGAACAATTGAATTATCAATTTTTTCACCAACTTTATTATTAATTACCTTTTTACTTCTTAGTGTCATGATTGCTTTTGCTTGCTTTGGCTAGCTGGCCAATTTCTCAGGTGTGTGGCTTTGTACAGCTTTTGCAAATTGTTCCAATTGCGACTCCATCTTTTTCATGGATGCCTCCATGTCATGCAATCTTGAATCAATGTTTCAAATTTTTGTTACATTATTCTGAAACTAGGTCTGTGTTACCTGAATGAAATTTGCATGGTTTCTTCAAGCATTAGCTTCTTTGGTTGTGGTTGAAAACAAGTTCTAGCTTGATTATGATTTCTATCATTGTTCCAAGAAAAGTTTGGATGATTTCTCCAACTAGGATTATAAGAATTTGAATAAGGGTCATTCTGTGGTCACTGATTGCAGAAATCCATTGCATTAGCTTGCTAAACATCACCTGCAAAATGTTTATTGAAGGGCAAACATTATGTGAGTGTCCTAAATTACCACAAAATGAACAAACCTTTGCTAGGGCAGGTTATGGCTATCTCAAGTTCACCATTACCTTCATTTGCTTAGCCATCTCTGGCATTTGCATAATAGATAAATCAGAGATAGAGTTTACTTCATAAATTCCTCTAGATCTACCTCTTATAATCTTTTGGAGAGAATTTGCTCACAACATTTCATATAGGACATATGTTTCTTTTGGAGTCTTTTCTCCCATAGCTCCACCTATAGCATTGTCAACCATAGCTTGGCATGGTTGTGTCAATCCATCATAGAAAAACTGGTTAAGTAATTCAAGTGGATATTTATGATTAGGGCATTGAATCAATATTGCTTTAAATCTCTCCCATGCCTTATGAAATGCTTCACCATCCATTTTAGAGAAAGTAGCTACCTTACTTCTCAACTTTGCAGTTTTAACATGGGAATATAATTTAGCAATAAATTTATTATACATAGCCTCCCATGTTGTTAATGAGACAGGAGCTAATGTCATAAATCATGTTTTCACTACATCTTTCAAAGTGTATGGAAAATATCTCATGCATAGTTGATCTTTGGTTCAACCCTACAATGGAAAAGTCTAGATGGTTGCATAGAAGTCATGCATAAATGTTAGAGGATTCTCTACAGCTATATCATGAAAAGATGGAAGCATGTTAAAATGTATATGATTTAGTTTATAATCCCTAGCATTATCATTCAATACAATGCAGAAAGGTGAAATCCTAGAGTAGGGCGTGCAAACTCCTTCATTAGCTATTGAGCTTGTTGAGCCACTCGATTCTCCATGTTGTTAGCCATGTGAATTTCTTCTCCTTCACTTAAACTCTCTGTCTTAGTCCTACTTTATCACTGTGATCGTTTAATGGAAACAGAGCTGGCTTCAGTGATCTCCTTCTATTCATTCATAGTACTATAAAAGAAAGAAAGGAATAATTAAAAAAAATCTTATATACAATTATATACAAAACAAAAAGAATGATTGTAACTAACTTAATCAAATCAATTTGGAACCATTCCCTGGCAATGTCGCCAAAAACTTAATGGTTCAAATTATAATTACTCGCAAGTGCATGAGCATATAATAGTAAAGTATGCAATGCAAGGGTTAATCCCAAAGAGAATGACCAAACCAATTTAATTAGTTTTAGCTATTAAACTATACTATCCTTAAAAAGAATGTATTTTGAGCTAAATGAATGTTGTGTAATGTTTAATGAAATTGCAAAAATTGAATGAAATGGTAAAAATCAATAACTATTAATAGTGTAGGGAGATTAACATCTTGGGTTCGTTCTTTCAAATGTATGATTATTACCGTTAGGTGTGTGAGTTCAAATCAAGTGTTTTCACTTGTTCCAATTACCTATGTGTATAGCATAATTGAGGTGAAAACCCATTAAGCCCAAGAACTTAACGAATCAAAATATGATGGTTTAGCATATGGTGTGTACCTTAACCATGCTTAGATAATCAATCTTTCATTAATCAAAGCACCTACAAAAGGCCATAGATCAAATGAAAAACTCACAAATTCTTAAGAATAAATAGTAGATCAGTGTAAGTAATATGAATATAAGTGAATAAAATTTAGTCATCGCTTATATTTAATATAAAATTTCATAAGTAACTCTCTTCGGATTTCAATTAATTTATGTTCAAAAAATCCTAATTTAATTAATTACATAACAACTTTATTTACCTTATCATGAATTCTAGCCCACTTGATAATTTGACCTCAAATATCATGTAAAAATCAATAATCATTTGCAAAAGTCATATAAATATATATTCATCTCAATGGATCTTTCATGCAAATTTTTAAAATTATTTTGCATAAATAATACACAAAATTTCAAATTTAACAAGTTAATCTCATTATTTTTGTTCTTAATTATCCACCAGGAGCAAT